>JASANE010019027.1:0-51660 GCA_030248225.1 Trileptium ribeirensis
CGCAAATGTCTTTTCCCACGCGAGTCAGGCCCAAGAAATGACGGAGCTTAGCAAGCCGCAGGAGCGCTTTCACAGGATGTGTTCTGATCCTGCCGGACGGGTTGCGCACGTAGTCTACGAGGTACTACCTTTGAGGTCCCCAGGGAGGTCGGCTCCGTCACCTGCTCACAGGCCAAAGAGACCGTACCACTATTCCCTATCCACGTCCAAACCCGAGAAGTATAAAATTCTTTTCTACTTTCTAAAAATGGGCAATTATTTAGTTTTTTTAGCCAGTGGCCCCCACTAGGGTCCGACAAATCCCTAGACGTTTAACGTCGGATCCGCGCGTATCTAATTTTCCTAGTTTGGGTGCTCAGCGTGAGTTGTAAATTTCTTTCCTAATAAGTCGCACCAGTCGTACCTTTACAACAACAATTATTAACAAACTAATTGTAATCGGCGAGTCACGCTGAGGTTTGCTTCTTCGTTGCGCGTGTCCAACCTGAACGTGGGTCGTCGATTTGGGGTGACAGATTTCAAACCCCTTCAGTTCCTATCGCTACTATGGGTCAACAAAACACTTGAACAATTAGAGTTTTCAGCGAGCTTTTATTGATGAGTTGCACAAATACTTATGGGTACACTGACAGATACATACTGTACGGGCAGATACAATAAGCGTTATGTCAATTTGGTAGAGCACGCTAGTACACAATAAGCAGGGCTGCAATCGGGAAGGGTTGCGGAGTCATCGCCTTTTGCACTGAACTCACACAGCTGAGTCAAAACACGGCATGTACTGTGAAGCCTTATCTCATGACAGCTGCGCTTACCTTACTCATAAAAACAGTCGTGGGTCAAACTAAAATCGGTACTGGTGGGTGCTACGGTTAGTTATCGACATCATGAAGGCGCCATCGAAATAACTATTTGCTTAGTACTATGCTTATTAGCAGAAAGGGTACTCTGACACAACGATAGGTTCGGGTAAGCGAAAGGCGGAAACGAAGCGGGGTATAAGGGGATGAGCGTGCTACGGGACGTTTGCGAGACTTCATCTTGCTCGTCCAAATCCCATAACTATGGTACATGATAATCGGTTATTTCCACTTACAGTTAGTAGCGATGAGGTTAACCTACGACAACGTGATACAATAACGAATACAACAATGCTTAATGAGATCATGACAAGGTTATGATTCGTTCCTCGGTACGACTCCTAAGTTCTTTTCTAATTGTGCGACAACGGTACGATACAAAGTTTTCTCTCCTACTCGCATACATACATACTTACTTAGAGTGACCCTATGAAATTCTGTGACGGAGCAGTTACATATGCTGGCAAATTTCGGTGCTGATTCTTTATGCAAAATCCCTGATATGGGTCACTACAAAAGACAGACATTTCAAATACACTAACGTGAGTTATGACAACATGAAAAGGAACGATTAGGCGGGCTGCCTTTCGAACAATTTGTGGGCCCCGGTAGACTAAAGTCGGGACTGAATTCTCGAGCTTTTCCTGATACAAATTTTGTCGCATATACTATACGGGTTGTACCTAAGATTTTAATTGAAACTAGCAATATTAGAGGCGAGGCCTCGTAAGCCATCGGCATTACTCTAATGATACTAAAGCCTGCTTTGATTTGACTTGGAAAAAACGTTCAAAAACGAGCTCAATTTGGTATTGAAATTTAACTGTTGTTTCGAGCAATTTCTGCTCGACAAAGCGAGGCGGTAAACGAAGGCCCCGGTTGATAAGACAACCGTAGCCAATTTTCTAGCTTAATCCTACTTGGTCTGCTTCCTAAGATCGTTCGGTTCGCAACTTTCAACCTAAACTTTGAGCACAATCCAATTAGGTCTGAAGAGGACGTCTGACCTCGAATTAATCCTAGATTTGGCGGTGTTTCTCCGTGCAACTTTGCACAGGGGCTGGGCTTGACATTATGTATTAAATTTCTAGGACCGGGTCAACGGTCCTCACTAAAATGGTCGCTCGGGCCAAGGCCCGACAGACCCGAAGTCACATTTAGCGACTGCGATAATCTTACGATTTAAAATATTTTCACTGTTGATGTAACTTATCAACACTGGGGAAGATAATGTTTTCTTTTCCCCAGCTAAAATGCGTGGAAAAGCAAGACCGAAACAGACTTGCGAAAACAGTCTAAACTACGAAATTTGAAATGCAATCCGGGCGACGGCTACGGGGATTGGGTTTGTACCGCCTATAACTTTGGAACGGGCCACGGCTTTGCCGGTGTCAATAGCTTAAATGAAAGGCCTAAAGGGCCTTTATGTATACGAGAAAAAAATCGTTAAAATTCCTGGAACAGATGTCAAAGTATTAATGTGTAAAGTTCGGGTAAAAGCGGATCATTATCGGACCGTCGGGTTTGTAATTCCGACATGATAAAGTTAAAGTTTATGATACTATCTTAAAGCAGACATGCTTACGAAGAAACTGCGAGTATCACACCAAGATTCGTGGAGGGAATCTTGGGATATTTTAATTTTAATCTGGAACTGACAATTTTGATAGGGTCAGGTCACTTCCAGGTCATCGGGTTTGTGATTCCGATGTAATAATGTCAGGTTACACAGCGGTGTCCAATAGTGGACATCCCTACGAAGAAACAGCGAAAGTTTCAGCGAAATTCCTGGAGAAATTCTTAAAATAGTTTACTTTTAATCTTAATTTCACTTTTTTGTGGGGTTAGGCCACTTCAAGGCCGTCGGGTTTCGGTTTCCGACTCGAAATCAACGGGTTTAGAGTTCATTAGCGGACATTCTCACGAAGAAACTGCCAAAGTTCCGACAAAATTCCTGGAAGAGGACGTAAGTTACTTGAATTTTCGCGTTTTGCTGGGAGTGACCCTTATGTCGGGTCGTTGGATTTAGGTTCTGACTCGATATTCGAACGTCTTAAACATTGAATCTATAGTTCGGATCCTCTGAGAGGTCCGGGTAAATTTTTAGCAAATTTGCTGAGGTAATTCCTGCAAAGCGCCAACTTCCTACCGGTGCGCGCTGGCTCGATAGCATTGCCTTAAATAAGTGCATCTGGCTGCGACTTAATACAAAGTTTATTCGACATATGTTGCCGGGCGCATTATTACCTTATGGTCAGGATTTCGCTGATCTCCTATGGTAGCGTAGTCCAAAACTACAAAGACAAATCAAATTGATAGTGCTCCAAAATCGGCGGACGGTTTTCACGTCCAAAGAAATCAGTAAACCAAGAAAACATCTAGCATAAAGTCCTCGGCAAAGTACTTGACACGGATGATGTGGCATGACTGCGGATGATTCGGAGTGCTAGTCAAAAAGTCTTATTTAGCCAAAATTCTTTCAACCAAAATGTTTAGTTTAACCTCGGTCAGCTCAGGGAATAGTTTCCAAAATCCTACCTCGACTCAGGGAATCATGTAAAATTTGTCTAGACGCGAGTGTCGCGTTTGTTTGTGTCCTAACTCAATGACCGAGGGAGGTCCAGTATGACTCCGGCTAACTAAATAACTCGTAAGCGTGGCTGGCTACGGCCATGTGTCTGCGGGATAAGCTAGGACGGGCAAGGCTAACATGTAAAGCAAAGTATGGACAGGGGAGGTTACTGTGGTGCTCTGAAGCTTGTCGCTACGGTATTCTTCCTACGATCTAACTGTCGAGTCTCAGACTCTTCTTAACCTAACGTTATCGATACTCAGCTACGCCTCTTCACCTCCCTGTCCATACTTACGGGTTCGATTCTTGTCCGTCGGCGTCCATCGCTTCTTCGTCCACTCGCAAACCACAACGGAGAAACCATAAAACCAGCAGAAAATAAAGACACTCGATGCGGGAAACAACAATACCGTAGAAAGCGTCAGAGTCGGTCTGCAAAACGACCGAACTCTGCGCTGCCGAAGTCGTACTGAACGCTGATGAATTAGTGCGAGTCTGCTTTTATACCAAAATTTCAAATTTTTGAAATTTTGAATTTTGGACCGTTAAAGTGCTTATTCAGCACTTTTGGTCCGATTTCTGATTCAATATGACCGAATTAAGTCAACAGTCTTATCGGCCACATTCGTAGCATATTTCTAGAAATTTTATATGAATTTTATACGCAATCGAAATGGTTTACGACTGCTCTAATATAAAATTTTAATAAACTTATACCAACCTTGGACGCAGTTATATTAAACTCATTACTCGACAAGCAAACAAAATGTTTGCAGTTAACATGGCTTTCCTATTGCTGCGGACGTTTACATTATATTGTTGAAGTCGGTCTTAGGTTTATACTGGTCGTCACGTCAAATATGCTTCTGCACCAATTAAATACCAAACCACCGAGGTCACAATGAATACCACATAACTTACGACTCTGATGTTGCCTTCACTTAATACAATATATATACGCAAAGCTATGCCCGGTCACTTTAACATCCAGCTATCAATTTAATATCAATTTTATACCAAACGGGGTTAGAGTTGTTTGCTTAAAGTAGCGACAATCAGTGGTCCAAGCAGCATCTAGCTGAATATAACTCGTACAAACTCCTGCCGTTTCTATAAAACCATCGTCTTTATATAAACCCGATACTAACTTATTTATTTACTTAGATTCAGTATTAATTTAATTTTACTACACGTTTATTTTATATAGAGGCTGAGAAGTGCTACTCGGGAGAAATAATGCGGCTTGTGTAAAGAAAGCACAAAGACGAGGGCAAAAAGGGAAAAGAGAAAGAGGATCCTTGGAAAATGGCCGGAAAACCAAAAGGAGCCCGGATTCGGACTCAGAATGTCCGTCCGGTTAAAAAGATATGTAACAGGACCGTATTCGGTCTACAGGGGGGACAATGAGCTCTTGGGGTAGGGTGCATGTCAAATTTTTCAAAAATCGGGGTGTTTAAACGGCTCCCCTGGGTTCGGGGTGCACTTTTCTGGGGCGTTTTATATATATTTGGGTTCGTCTCGACAAGGGGAATCTAATGAGGGGTGACACGCATGTCCGGGCGTTAGTTTGAAATCTTCATACGGGGTATCTAAAAGTGGGCGCAACTAGACCCGTCCGGGCTCAAATTAAAGCCTCGGCTCTGGGGTTTCCAATGATACTACGCCTATAGTTTTATGACTAAAATTCATTGTTCATTGAATTATTTAATTAAATGTGTTTAAGCCGTTTACGTACATATTGATCTGTCCCTAAGTTCGTGGATCCGGGTCGGATTTCCACGAAACCGGTCTCACTAGAAAGACCGTAAAATTCCCTATAAGAAATGTTGAGTACAAAATTTTCGAATTCTCATCGGTTCCGGAGTTATGGACCGGAGCCGATACTTTTGACACCAAACTTTCCTAAATTTTCATAAATTTTAACTTTTGTTTCTTATCTCAACCAGCGAAATTGAACGCTGGTAGACAATATTTCATAAGTTTGACAAATTACCAGTGTAGCGAGCACTGGTAAACTGTATAATTTAGAGTTGAACTTATAATTTTCAGATAACTTCCTCATTTGCTGTTCGCTTTCGGGCGAACAGCCATATCTTTTTCTTTGTGGTCCTCATTCGTGAGGACGGTCGTGACGGGTGTCCGTCACGGCCAGTAGTTCCTATAAAAATTTGTAACCAATTTCGAGGTCCTACCATTCGGGGTAGGGCTATTCCTATATATGCTTTTATACTGGGTACAGCGAGGGAGTCGTACCGTCCTAAAAATTCCTACGAGATCGCGTATGGCAAGGGCTCGCCATACGCACTGTCTATACCTATAAAATCTCAATTTATGTGCGTAAAAATTCCCTATAATTCCTGCTAAAATCACGTCAAATATATTACACTCCTCTGGTCATACTTCCAGCCTAAAATTCGCAAATATTACGACAAAATACGTCAAACAGAATACATAAAATCCTGGCCAAACACAGGCGCTTTTATGGCCTGACCAGTCAAATATAATAGTACAATCATGACACAGAATATAACACGAAATGATCATAAAGTAGTATGCCATAGTAACAATAGGGCGGCGCTTTTATGGCCTCCTACTGTACATCAAACGGTATGAATGTATGCATATATATAACAAACATGTACATAAGTAATTAACAACTGCTATCCCATCCATCAGCAAATTTGTGTACCTAAAATATGTACGAGTAATAACATCAATTCCACGGTACACAGTCATAAGATACAATTATGGTCATATATGTCAAAACGTGCCTTTATGGCCATCAAACGAAAAACAATTACGATGATAACGATACGTAATTCGGATACATATATACATAGATAAATATCAATGATGCCTTTATGTCCAATGATACTATAGAAAAATCATGCAAATGCCAACATATATGTACCAAGGCGTGCCATTGGGGCACTACAATCGATATGTATATAGCTGAATATAGACATCTGTATAAACGGTTACGATTCGTCGGCAATTATTACATTCCTGCAATGGCAATGACAATACCCATCTTGATCAGAACAACGTCGGCGGTGCAGGCCGAAATACTGAAACTGCGAGTCGGTTATATAGCGGGACTCCTTGAACCTAATTATGCCGTTTACCTATATATAAATACATACTCATATGGTGCTATTGAACTGGTTCCGATTTCGTACATATATATCTATATAGACTTTGATTTCAGTTCTGTTTCAATTATTAATATATATCCAGTGATTTCTGGTTTATCATGATGATGTGCTTACATAACTGTATTGATCTTGCGAGTTATTTCGATTGCTGATTTACGTATATACTGCGGTTCACGATTTGTGCCAGTTAGGCGATCTATCTATGAGGTGACAACAGGGTTTTACGGTCGATGTGTGTATATAGAGAAACTCAATTTATATATATTCGCTCGTGGTTAATTGATTCTGCTTACATAGATATACGTATTACAAGGCGAGGGTGGGTTCCATACCCTTTTGGGCTATTCTCGTTGGGTGTTCCAGGTTGGGGAACTCTGGTGGCGGAATTCGGAAAATGTCGACCACTATACACGTGGTCATGATTATTGGGGAACTCGATTAAATGTTGACCATTACGCTATGGACAGGATTTTTTTGGTACTCGGGAAAATGTTGTCCATTACACTGTGGACAGGATTTTTGGTACTCGAAAAATTTTAACCATTACACTGTGGTCAGATTTATTTTTGTTCGAAAAAATGTTGTCCATTATACTGTGGACATAATTATTGGCGGTCGAAAAAATGTTGACCATTGCACTGTGGTCGGATTTATTTTTTGTTCGACAAAAGTTAACCATTGGGGTGTGGTCAGGATTATTTGTGTTCGAAAAAATGTTGACCATTGGGGTGTGGTCAAGATTTTCGTAAATGTTGACCATTATCGTGTGGTCAGGATTATGAGTTTTCGGTAAAAGTTGGCCATTAGGCTGTGGTCAGGATTATCCACCTTGTAACGATCCGTAAGGATCTGTTACACTATTATCTTTGGCTTGTCTGTATTTCGCGGCAATTCATCGTTAGAATGATGGATCTTCGGTTCTCTTAATTGACGTTTAATAGAATCAAACGCACCCTGCCTGTTTATGGTGATGTGATTAAATATAAATTTCTTTAAATAGCTAGTGTAACAGATCCATTCTGGATCGTGACGCCACAGATTTATTCCCACCACAGTGTAATGATCAACATTACTCAACAATAAGCCTACGTTTGCTATAGAACTCAGCACCAAAATCAATGGTATTGAACAAAATCCATGTTTCCTTAGCCGAGCGATATATGTGCGTGTGTATGTGATCAAGTAAAAATTGCTTGTGTACTTGTAACCATGAATTTGGCATTGTGTTGCATATAAGTTGTATTGTATGATTCATTATTATCTTGACCAAGTTATAATTATTGTATCAACCAAGGTCCGTTTGTATGATCTGTAATTATCATTGCATAAGCCATTGTTCTAATTATTATTATAAGTTATTGTTACCATAACTGTATGACTTGCTGTTACCAATACCCGAGTTAATGTCATAAATGTACGATTTTCCGTTGTAATCATGTTACCTATTGTTAAAATTACCAATATACGTACCATTCGATTTATAATTTCATTGTATCATTTGTTTATAATTCCACGATTATCATTGGTAATTGTACTGGTCATGCGAAACTCACATGACTTTTTTGCTGGTATATCAATAATTTGTTGTTTTACTAATTTGTTTCTAGCTGGCCGGGTCTGGTAGGATACCTTGTGGTACCTTACCGCCCCCCTCTTATCGGATCTTGAGTATCACTGCATGATGTATGAAAAGTATGGTAGTTTGACGTTATTCTGTGTATATACGGCCGGCCAGGTTTGGTGAGGTATTTTGGCATATCTTACGTCACCGACCCTCATAAAAATATGACACGTCAGCATAGGATAAAGTGGATTTAGGTTAATGAGTAAAAAGTTCCAATATAACCAAACAAAAGAAAGGATTAACTCAGCAAATTGACATGTGAAAATGAAGTAAAGACTTATAATTTTAGTAGGAATTTTTCATCTTAACCTTGCAGGCGTTTGTTAGCAAAACAAAATTAGCTCAATGCTTGTTATAGCTATTTAACACGTTCAGAAGTCTGTGTTGTACATATGTTAGAATTAAACCGGTCCAACTCGGTAACAGAGTATGGATAATTTAGAAGTACGTAGCTGTCAGCTTGGCTAATATAAGCTGCGTCAAACACTAGCCAGTGCATTTGTAAACTTCATCAGTCTACATTGAAGTAAAGAACATGTGCAACACAGCCACAAACTGGGTTCTTGGCAATGAACTGCATTTATTGAAACTGTGCGAGCAGTATAACTATCTCATTTACTGCATTCTGACCAAAAAGTTATTTTCATCCAGCTGACGAGCACTGGTTACCCAACACTAGCGTAAACAATGTTTCTGATCACTGACCAGAAATTTATAGTACACCTTCCTTTGTTTTCTTCTTATAAAACGTCCTTCATATAAGCCAATAATAAGTTTCTAGCAGAATAACATTAACAAACGTATGTTTAGTAAAGGGAGGCGATCGCACACAAAGCTAAAGTATTTAGTCTACGCTCCATAGAAATATGTTTGGTTACAAGCGCGGCCAGCATAATACAATTTAAGCAAGCCTATACAGTGGAAGGCATTTTTTGCTCTCGGGGTCCAAAAACCAACGTATTGATCGACAAATGAACAATATTAACTTCCTCAGTCTCTACAGAGTTCCACAAAAACAATAATACAATTATAGTTATACATTAAGCTTAACGTAAAAGTTATTTTTAATACATTATAAATTCATTGTGCCTTGATTTCTTCCTTCATCTGTTTTACTACATATAACCTTGGAAGACCAGGTTCTGGTTTCGGATCCGGTTTAAATAGACGGCTCCGGTTGCTGGTTCCGGTTATTCCTTGATACGTATATATATGTCCGAATATATAACTGTTTAGAGTATTACTTACTCATAAAATATGGTAGCCTGCAGTTTACAATAGAAATTTATATATTAAGTTTTAGTAACATAAATTTTAATAAAGAATCATTATATGAATTATTAAATTTCGAGAAAAAAATTAGTTAAAATGTGTGTTTTTATTGGAGAAAGAGCCAGGGCGATTTAACTGTGTGGAAAATGGCAGCAAATCGACGATTTTGCTGATGTAAGCTTAAAACTATGGATAGGCATCCAAAATTAGGGTCCGAGCAGTCACGCTCATTAATTTTAAAGGGCGTCTTAATTACCCTTAAGTCAAAAGAATTTTCTTATGCTTGGGACAACCAAAGTTAGAATATAATATTGGTTAAATCAAGAAAAGACCGAATCCCCGGTCTTGATCAAATTGTCTCTGGTTGGCCGGAGACTGGAAAAAGAAACAGCACATTTGGGGTTAGCTCTCCCGACTGAATTCTGTGGTTCAGTTTGGCTTCGGCAGCGCGGCGTTCGGACGACTTTAATGTCCGGCTTATTTTTATAGTGAACGCGTGTAATTTTGCCTTTTTCAATTGCCACTTCGTTGGTCATCGCGCCCATGGACGACGGAGAGATGGAGATGGTACGTAAGTGTATGTGTGGGAGAGAGGACTTGAAGAAGTCGTAGATACACCTTTGTCAGATGCAAACGCATGTTGTTCTATAGTACTACTTTGGTAGTTATTGCCGTACCTCTGTTTGCCTTGCCCCTTCAGTCCGGCCCTCCATTGTCCGTCTACTATGGGAGCCCGACTCTAATCGACCTGCAGAAAACCTTACATTCTTGCCGAAGTCATTCTGCATTCCTCTCGGTCTTGAGTTAGGGCATAAAATAGACGTGACACTCGCGGTAAATTAATTTTACATTATTCCTTGAGTCGAATTAGGTGTTTGGACATTGAATTTGAGCCGAACGAGATTAAACAAAGACTTTCTAACTAAGAACATATTGGAAATTATCACGTACCGATCGACCATTAAAAAGTTTTATTATGTTGTGCTCACGATTTACACATACATTTTATCAGATTTACACATTTACGGATTTGCACAATTGAAAATTTGTTCAGAGTTAAACAAAAGGACCCAAGTTAAATTATGCTTGTGGTAAATTCTCTTCAGGCATTTTGCTAAAATTTTGCCGAGCTGTAAGTATTTGACCTTTCAAATGGAAACCTAAGGTTGAGAGAACTCAACCTGGTTCATGAGCGCGGTAATCCAAAAGTGGGTAGCCCCATCTAAAATTTCAACCGATTATATTTCAACATTCCATCCAGGAAATTTTATGATTTTAGTTATGTGGATAGACATCTCTTAGATACTTTGTCTATGCTCTCGAGACCAGCAAAGCCGTGGCCCGTTCAAAAGTTATTAAAAAATTAAACCCGCGCGGAGCGAAAGCTGCTCAGGTTTTCTATAGATTTACTCAGAAACAAGGATTTAGATATGTTTAGTTTCATAAGCATATTTGAGCTTTAGATTCATATTTTCAAGTGGAGCTTTTTGTTTCTTCTCCTTGTAGGAGTGTTCATCAAAATAGCACGGTTGTATCGGGTTCGCTAAGCTGCGATACACAGTCGCTGCAATTGCAATATCAAATTTAGCAGTGTTGGTAAAATTTATAGGCAAAGGCAAAATTTTATGCATAAGATTTTAGCAGCATCGCTAGATGCTATGCCGGGTGTTGACACGATGGATCAGTTTTGGGTACAAATGGAAAATTTAGGTCGAATCCAGCCTTTGAAGAGTAGAATAAGCAGTCTTATTTCATCCCAATTGTCGTGTCTTCCCCGTAACGTACGAACCTTAACATGTTGCACTTACTGTACGAAGTATGTACTTATGTCGTACCATTGATACCTACCATTTCTATTTTTGAATGTATGTTAATATTATGCAACTGTGCTGAATTAATTATAACCGAACGTGTATTCTATTTACTGATAATAAATAATAATTTAAAATCCCACATGTCATTGTGTTTGTTCATGTTATATATAGCGATACGTATTAAAAAGGTTAGAAATCATCGCCCCTGTCGACGACCTGTGCTTAGATTTCACGTCGAAGAAGTCGCAAGTCTTAGCCGACCATTCGATGTATAAGTACGATTGAATTCTGCGATAGTAGATATCCAAAGGTCTAACGCCGTCGACGAGGATTCAAGGGAACCATTTGCCATACACTTCACTTGCATTTAACGCATTCACATGCTTCACTCGCTCCGCTTCAGCAATTTAACTGATTTTCTTTGTGCAGTACATTTCGCCATAGACACAATTATGCGACGAAGCGCTAAGCAAACTCATGATCGTAGAAAAGCGTTTATGTCGTTATGTAGCAAATCATAACCCCGCACACATATATACATGTTGTTATGATGCTTATTTCGCTATACATACGTAAAGAACACAATGTCCCGATTGTGATTATACGGCAATTTTGAAACATTTCGGTTTTTTAGCCATTTTAAATGCTATGAAAATCCAAACATAAAACATAGGTAACCATGGTATTATGCGTAGACAGTGGTGTCTCGGAGAGAAACTACAAACCCTTCAGAAGATGTTTGTGAGTGAAAAGAAGAGAAACCACAGATTACCGTCTCGTCCGTATTGGGGAATTCTGATAATGTTCGTTTTTGTGATCTTTTTGCCAGTGGAACCTGGCGGTCTAGAGACAAATTATGGGGGGGGGTTTGATCTTTATTGGTTCTTTGGTTCGCCCGCTTAGGACTTTTTTCGCTATCTTCTCAGTTGTGGGTACACTCAATTTGGAGATTTTGTGATTTTGGTTTATTATATTCCTGAAAACTGTGTGATCGATACAGTGCAGCCACCGTGCTATGCAGCCAGTAGTTAGTCCTGCAGCGTTGTCGTAAAATTGGCCCTAAAACCCTATGTTTTACGCGTGATACTGGCCTGTCCGCAGCCCTCGGAAAAGTGGGGGTACCTCTGGGGGCATCATGTTCATTCTCGGGGGCAATTTCAAAGTGAGGGAATAAATTTTACTTAAAAATGATAAATATTCCTATATTTTGATGTAGTTTTACTACTGTGAATGTATTTTCAAGCTAAAACGATGTTTTAGCATTATAAATAGTGGTAATTAATGTTAAAAAACGATTTGCAAACAAAAAACAACAATTTTCACACATAAAAAATTTTTTGGATTTAGTTGAATATGGGGGTTGTGGAAGAGTGGGGGGGGACGGACATGGGGCGAAAATCTCACGAACATGGGGGATTGGGAAAGTGGGGGTACCCCCACCCCTCCCCACACTGTGGACAGGCCAGTGATATAAAGTATATAGGGGGGCTTATTGCAAATTTTTTTTACATTTAGGGGCATAACTTGATATTTGCGATAAGATATCAAAAAAGGTCTTCGGCATTTCATTTGTACATATTTGATCATTAATGTGGCAGATTTCTGTGACTGTATATTGGTAAATCAGTATTAATATAACAGATGCACCTGGGTTTTTTGGGGTCCAAGAATCAGATTTTTGAAAGGTTTTAAAGCTGAACTTGTTTTTGGGATCAAAATACGAAATAAGATCGAAACATTATGTTGAATAGTTCAACTGTGGTTAATTTTAGCCTACTAAAATAAGTTTATTTTTGGACAGCTAACTATTATTTTGGCTCTTCTAGCTCTCAAAAATACTCTAATTTACCACAAAAGGGCTAAATTTCGTTGTTAACTCCTGCTTGAAGCCCTTAAATTAATCTTGGCTTGTCAAATTGGTGCTTGAGTGACAGATAATATGTCTGGGAAGGACAAGTTCATTTCTTCGCCAGCCTAAATATGATTTTGAGTTTTCTAGTTCGCAAAAATACCATAATTTAGGCTTAAAATTGCATGTATATATATATAATACGACACATATTTCTGAAAACACATAATTTACAAATATAATTAATTATATTAACATATACTAGTCGGTAGTGGAACTACATTTTGTGAGCGGGGCTAGGGCTGTGGCATTACGAATATACTCAATTTTATGTTCTTCAAATAACTACATTGCATAGGGCATAGGGCTTTATCATTGGTAAAAATATTATATTTGAATTCTTCGACCCAAAAAACCCTATATTGGTTTGATCGAAACGATTCTATTTCAATAAATAACACAAATATTGCAAAATTCTCTATTTTAGCTGCATAAGCTTAACTAATTAGCTAATTACTAATAAATTAAACACTCAAAATTTTTTAATCCCAAATATCAGGTGCACACTCTGACATGATAGGCTTTCAAACAAAAAAAAAGTTTTTTAAAATCGGTTCAGTGGTTCTTGAGATCCGTCGGAACGAACGGACGGACATCGACCTTTTTACTCCCAGACAGAAAATAAAAACGCTTCGCCTCGCTCCGCTCAATGAAATATTGCCCCTATTGACCTCTCCACCTCACCGAACACGGAGTCACACGACCCCTAGAGCCCCCTATTCCCTGACGCCAATTTCACTCTCGTTTGCTAGTTATACTTTGGAAACTTAAGTTCAGGCGAATTTAACCAAGTGTTTGAAGAATTATTGTAACGGTGTCTGGGCTAACTGTCGTTGGTTTTGTAGGAATTTCGAAGCCCTATCTTATATTTAGAGTGTAATGATGAATATAACCACTTAAAAGTGTTTGTTCGTGATAGTTCCAGGTGAAATATTACTATAACTTCACTAAAACTTACCATCTTCCAGCAACGTATGTACAACTTTAACATTGAATGTGTTTATTTTTCAGAATTCAAATGCAGCGTCAAGTCCACTTCCTCCCCAAGCCGGACCTGTGGGCGGTGTGCCTCCAGGTGGTCCACCACATCAGCCGCCTATTGACGGTCTCAATGGTCCTTCACATTCTGGACACCCGGGAGCACCATTCTTTTCTAACGGACCACCACAAGTAAAAATGGTTCTGTACATCTTATTAAATTGAAACACCTTATTTTCAATGACTACAATATTTTTATCTCTCATTGCTTGTTAAGCTGTAGGGCAGTTTAGCTGTTGGTTGGTTGCTAGGTTTCACCTAGCAGTATTGATACTTAAAGATTGATGATATGTACATGACATTATGTTAGCGTTCATGACATTCTATTTACTCATGATTACATGTTTGTGCTTTTTGACGCAGAGTCGGAATGACGCATGCTAGATCAGGCACATTAAGCTGGCCTGTCCACAGTGGGGGGACCCCTCCCCACTTTCCAAATCCCCCATGTTCGTGAGATTTTCGCCATGTCCACCCCCCGCATGTTCAACTAATTCCAAAAATTTTTTATGTCTAATTATTTATGTTTTTGTTTGCAAATAGTTTTTTAAACATTAATTATCACTACTTATAATGCTAAAATATCGTTTTTAGCTTGAAAATCCACTCATGGTAGTATAAATGCATGAATATATAGAAATATTTAGTATTTTTAAGCAAAATTTATCCCCCCACTTTTAATTTCCCCCGACAATGAACATGGGGGCTCCCCGAAATTCTTCCCGCTATGGACAGGCCAGTTAAAGGATATGATTTTTGAGTTGACAATGCATGATATGTCATTCTATGACAACGTGATATTACATCAAAGTAGCCGTGTATAACATCCCAATATTATAATATCCTGATATTTGTGCCTATCACTAGAGCTGTATAATACTATTGCAAACTGTGTCATGTGTTTACAAACCAAACGTTTACAACATCTGTCCAACCGTTTATGCGGTGCTTACGTTATAATGTCCGCACCGTTTGGAACTTATGTACAGATATATTCGGAAATAAAAGTAAATTTTTCACGAATTGTTCGCAAAAAAATTAACAGTTGTTCAATTGCGATTCTCAAAAACTTGCGTTTATTTGTGTTCGTAACTGTATACCTGGCAGTGTTATGCAGACCATACATGACAAGATGCGTATAATACCATGCGTGTGTATAAATTTTGAAAATTTTTAAGCTGCAGTTATTTCGCCGTTTAGTCGGGAAATGGCAACGTGATAGTATTAGACACCGCCTTAAATTTGTACATATGTGAAGGGTGTGCCTGACGCAATATATGTGTAATTTTTTGACGGTGGGGGACGACCATAAGTATCTATGTCGGCAGACTAGCAGCGGGGTCGGCCGTAACGGGTTTGTACCTTAGCTTCTGTTTACTAGTTTTCCCATTCAGTATTATGGTTGTTAATTAGGATACCAGCCATGCTCTAATATGAACACTAGATTGACGGTGTCATTAACACCGTGTCGTCAAAAAACAACGGTGATCAAAGCACATCCGAACTCGAAGAGAAGGGAGCGTTGGAAATGACAAAAGATCCAAACAGTGGGCATTATAACTTGAACTTCGCATTAGATTAGACATACTTGCAGCATGTTAAATCACCAATGACAACTGTATTTCGAAAATAATTACTGAAGGTCATCGATAATTACTATCATTTTTACTTTTCCAACACCAAAAACAAGAAAAAGTTGATCATTAATTATTTTTTGATTACTGAAACTGCTGACCAATGTATTATTCCGTTATTTTCACTTTTTCAGTTTCATGATTCCGGAGTGCCGGTGGGCAATGGCCCAAACCGCGGCGGGCCGTATCTCGGATCAAGTCCTCGTCCGTCGTCAGCAATCCAACGTATGACGTCTCAAGAAGCGGCCACCATCAGCAACAATTCAACGCCTTTCAGTGTAAGTAGATTTCTCAGTATTTTGCAGTGAGTAGCCGGGGACCGAAAATTCAATATTGTGCCCGAAACCGTGTTATATCAATAACCTAAAGTAAAAAGAAGTATAAATGGTCCTTTTGTTTGTTGGGTGAATTGTGGATATAAGAGTATTATTTCGCTTCTACGAAGTATGGGTTTCGTTGTTTTAAAAGTACGTTGGATGTTTTATTACTTATGCAAGGTGCTGTAAATGCTAAGTTTTGAGCAACAAAATAATGAAATTTTGGTATTTCTCGATGTATATTGATTGCTATGTGAGTTATTCTTTTCTGGGTAGCTGAGTGCGATGAATGCAATACAGTACCCGCCAAAATGACTGTCGCTCGCTCGCGACTCGCTCGACACTCGCTCGCGACTCGCTCGAAATAAATTTGTTCTAAAAATAGAATTTTCTATTAATTTAAATAGTTGCGAAATCTCGAGCGAGCCACTCGCTCGCGACTCGCTCGAGACTCGCTCGCTCGAAATGCGACGGTCATTTTTGGCGAGTACTGTACTTCGAAAGCATCACATTCGGCAAGTACAAGTGGACTACAGCGTAAAAAATGTTTTCTTGAAAGTTGAGCTTTATTGATTTCAAATGGCACCGCTGACGTTGCTATGTTATTACGTTAACAATACAAGTTTGCATAAGTAGAGGAAAAATCCTTCTTAAAGCAACCGCGATTTTTGGAACTTGTATGACAAAACCACAAGGCGAGCTGTTCTCAAAATTTTTCAACTCATGGGTTTATACTCTGGCAATCTGGAAACATCTCGATCAAAATGCGTGTAACAAGCACTGTCACGTGTATCGTGGAATTAACTGAAAAAGACACATGTGGCAGTTATCTCGAGATATTTCAGTTTCTCGGCAGCCCCTATGCATCCACTTAGGAATGGGCTCCACCTTTTCACACCTAGGAGAAGAAACCGTAATAATTATATATTGAAAATTACAGGTACTCGACATCCTAATGTATTGAGGGTGTATTGTCTTGATGTGCCTTTAAAATAGCTTTGGAAGCTTAATTTCGAGCCTCAAAATAGGCACTTAACACGGACTAGCAACACTCGCCCCAGTTGCCGCTACTGGTAAAATCACTGATGCGAGACAGTCCTCAGCATTGTCAAATACTCAAAATTCCCTTATATTGCGGGTTCACCAGCATATGAGCGCATAAACACACGTTAGACAGCATGGTTTTTCACAAATTGCTAATTAGAAAGCGTTGCTCTGTAACATAAATAACAGCATATTAAACAAATACTGGGCTACGGAGTATTGTAAAAATTATAAATATGTTAATGTTTGATTGATTACCTTTATTTCTTTATGCCTTATAAACTGTTACATAGTGATCGCACACAAACTTACAACTTTAAGCTTGTTTTGTTTCAATTTCCATGATATTTTCATGAAACGGGACGTGTGCGAAATAACACCCATCAAATAATGTGTAGCTAACCGCAAGACATGGCTATTATAGCGACGACACTAATTTTATCCCTTTGCAGTTTGGATTGTTGTGGCAAATTGCATGCCGCACCGATTGAAAGAGACATTGTGTACTATCGAATGGATATAAAAATGACATAAAGATAAAACATATCTATAAAAATTATATTTTGACGTTTGTTTACTTAAATTATGAAAGAAAAGAAAAATGGGACAGTTAATTTTTGAGTTGCATAAAGTTTATGTTTATGATTAATTTGTGGACCGCCAGGCAAATTTGATGATCTTCCCACAGTTCAAACTTTTGGACCCCATGTGACTGGCTACTTTATTTGCTGAAAATTTTGCCTGAGCAAGAGAACTGGAGGCCCGTGGTTCTGACCTGGGCATGTAGGCGCCGCATTTGCCATGAGGTATGCACTGCAGACTTCCTACTTTGAGCTGGAAGTAAAAAACTGTAGCCATCAACGTTTCTAACGGAAAACTCTAAAATTGTTCATAAATGGCTCCAGAAACGGTATAAGCGTGTCTGTATTGCGGTTTAAAGCAGCAGTTCAACGATTGTTTTACTTAATTAGATGGAATTTTTAAATCTAAAAGATATTTCATTTCCGTAAAAAAGTTGTAAAGTGTTCTTGTCAACTGGGGTGGTGTTTTCGCCGTTCGTAAGTAAATGATTCTGCGATTGGGGCCTGCAAAACTGTCAGGGGCCACCCCTTTTTGCAAGGGACACCAAAATGCCAGGGCCACCACCCTCCAGTTTGAAGAAACTAGGATGATTTGGAAAATCGCCTTCCAGGTACTTTCATTCGTAAAGTTTCGAATTCGAGGGGGACCCACGTCGCCCCAGCTATAACTGTGATAGTTTGGAGCAGCCCGCTTTTTTGGCCTGTCGCGGGACTGAATTTTCAAATCATTGTTTTGTGTTTAGTGTTTTAAGCATTGCTAATATTTTTTGCCTTAGGTGTTAAGCTTAGAGATTGAATATATAGTTTCGATCCGGACAGCCCATCATTCATGGTACAATTCGTTAATTTGTGTGAAAGATTTTTATGCCCCACAGATGGTTGTCGTAATTTCCAACAATCCATCTGTGTATATTTTTGGGCGTCGCAAGTTTTTTTGCGGCTACCTATGAGCGCCAAGCTTGATATTCTAAAATTGTATGAACGCTCGTTGCTAAAAAATTTTATTTGACACTTTAATTTTGTTGTAATAAATTGAAATTAACCTAAGAGTAATGCGCTAGTTTAACAATGTTATCAGTCATGGTTTTTCCTGTGGTGACTGGCTTTTACGTCATCTTTTATGGTTATCCATAATGTAGTTACACAGCAGAATGTGTTCATATATCACAGCATGCGTACAGATGTAAGAATTTTCGTTTTATTTTATTGCCGTAATGCGGCTGTTCCCTATTTTTAGCCTATTTCCGGACCCCATTCGGGCCAGGTATTCAGTCCAGGGCCAAGTGAGCAACAACAGCAGCAATTGATGATGCGTGGATTACCACCACACCATCAGTCACCTCTACACCAAAGGCTGCCGCCAAGCAGTAATAACACCCACCCTCCACACCCTCGAATGGGAAATGCAGTTGCGATGATGAGTCATGGGGTTTGTTTTATTTTTGTTAGTCTCATCTTAAACCAGAAATATTTTTATAATTATATGAAAACGAGTCGGTCTGAAAGAATACCAATAGTTTGTATACTTCATTACATGTGCACAAATGAATTTCCAAAAATTTTGGAATAGCTGTGTTATTGGCGCCTTTACTAAATTATATGGAATTGTTGGTATTACCCAAAGAGAAGATAGTTACTAATGTTCACTTATCAAATCTGTTTGCTGGAATGAGAATGTTTGCATCAATAGTGACAGCAAAAGCTGCACTCCAGGAGCCAAAAGGCAGCGCTACAATAATTATGTCCTGCACTGAAACTATATTATGGTTACTTTGTGTTTGTCACAATAAAACAACACTAGGTTGGATACCAAGACACACTGATTGTGGGAACGGGGAATCGGACGACCTAGCAAGGCTGGGCTTCCTTCACGCTTTTGTTGGCCCTGAACCTTGTTTTCACTCCTCGCTATTATAGAGCGTGCTAAAGAAAGAGGTATGACTAGCATATTTGTTCGAGATCAGCGGTGCACTGATTTTGTGCTTTTTGGCATTGATATTTTAGCTGTTTTATTGTTATTACTTGCAGAATTTTGGCAGTGGAAGTCCCGGTATGCGGCAGCCTTGGCAACCGCAGCCTATTTCTTCGGTGCGTTTTGTACATTATTGGTACTTGTAACATGGTTGTTTTCCAAAGAGTAATACGTGAGCGCACTTTAGGTGTGTACACCTGGGGCTGTTCTTTTGTCAAGTCTGTTTACGATCTTAATACGACGAACGCTAACAAATCACAATTTTCCTTTATTTACGTGTACACGATTGTTCGCGGTCACTATTTTGCGATTTACCATCGCCTTTTGCGCACCGCATAGAAATGAAAACGCGGTTACTATTCGCGTTTTTTTCGTAAGCTATAATACACAAATAGACCGCGAACATCGCTGTCTGATTTAGATTTGATGAATGTGGACAAAAGTGCGAAATCGACAGATGTGTGCGAATGCAAATTTTATTCGTACATCGCAGAGCCCGTGGTCGCGTATTTCTGCTTCAGTCAATTCGTGATTATGACAAAATAACAACCTTTGGGACTTTGAACTGTGGCACATTCAGTGGACCTACGGACAGATGGCGAGCAGTTTTCAAACACTTTTTAGAGATAGTGTTCGAGTGCACTGAAAATATTTGAAAAGGTTAGACGGGAGTTCTGGTGAGGATTCTATGAAGAAAAATCGTGAAATTATTTTTCTGTCCATGTAACTCATAACTGAGCTTGTGGAGTTCGACAATGTTATGTTCGATAGCATTACTAACGACGATTTTCCCGCTAGTTGAACTGTAAGGGTTCCGACCCCATTTTTGAGTTAGTAATGGTCAAAGACTGCTTTCAAAGTTTTTGTCAAATATTGATATACGAATACATTTGTTTCGCAGCACATATCTTGCATCCAACATCACAACCTACCTAATCGAGATCTACAACTTGGGGAACATTGCGTTTTGTGGGACCACACCCTGGACCGCATGTGAGCCCGAATATGTTTCGTCGACCTTTGCCAGAAGTATGGGCTTGTCTTATCGCCAAGAAATTAAATTCTGAATGGAAATAGGTATATAAAGCTATGCTTTTTGAACTAAATGAGCCCAACCGCGGCCGAGTCGCTCTGATCGTTAAGCAGATATGGCAATTCAGATTCTTCGGGATTTCTGACCCAACCGTGTAGCGTAACAATACGCTCCAGATACAAATAAACTTTTTGAAAAATGAGCTTAATGCGACCAGGTCACACCCGTGGTTATCGAGATATGAGTCGAGTCGAGATACGTGTTTTGGTGGAACCTTTACGTACCCTACACGGACTTGAGGGGGAGGTGTGGCGACCGATTTTTGCATCCAACGAACGGGCACAAATAGAGATTTCAAGCTTCCGAATGCGTTATCGCGCGAACTGATCTGCCAATTTGAGGTTGACTTATTCGTGTCACACCAAAAAATCCACAAACGGACGTCGCCAAATTTCACAGTCCTGACCAAATGACTATTTGTTGTTTTCACTCATCATTCAATTATTCATATTCCGGCATGCTTGCGTGTTTGTGGTCTTCAAACGAGTGTGTGTAGTTGGAAATCCAGCATATTGAATACTGTAGTTCTGGGGTTTCTATGATTTTACGGTCGGCTAATCTGGTTTCCTATATTTAGTCGATCTTCATTTTGGCTAGGTATGTATCGTTTTCACGTCATGCAGAATGGTCTATATAGATTTCTCGGTATAATAAATATGAAACTTTGACTCCACCACGAGTATATTTAATGCCATCTTGGTGGTTTTGAAGGAGCTTAGAATCGACGAACCTCATTTGCAGAATATAGTCTGTCTTTAGTTGTTTGACTGTGTATTGTTACCAGGCATTCAGAATAGTTTGTGAAAACTTTTATATGCATCGAATAATAACATTGTGATCATAATATTAATATTATATTTATTATATATTATTTAACATATTATATAATCCAACATTACTATGCCATATCGGTGATTTTCAATGCGTTTAAGATCGTCCATCGGCAGTGCAATCGGTAATCGGTCTATGTCATTTATTTTGTTATGTGTCTTCAGAGCGTAGTTTAAAGTAGCGGACAGACTGTTGTAGGGATGAATGCTTTTAAATCCTGTGTATGTTATCGGCCATAACTTGGAAACGACTTTTATGATATTAGGCTCATTTGAATCGGTGTAGTCGATTTACCGTGTGCATCACCGAGCTTTTTTTGATTTGAAGTCTGGTTTCTGGGTACCCTTCACGGAAGCAAGGCTATTTTTATCTTAACTTTCGAATTTTTAACTTTTTTCTATGGCTGGTTTTATTTCATAATCGATGCCTCTTTTTTGTTTTTCGATTAAGCCTCCGGTTCTGGAGTTATGGGGTTTGAGGTATGGTACCCTCGTGGTTGCTCGACCCAAAATCCGAAAATTTGTTCTGACGCCTTGGGCGGCTGAAAAGATTCATTTGGAGGTTTTTCGGGCATGGGAAACTCGGTTTTGCTCTGCGACCCATGATTCCATGGCTACGGGGGTGTGGCGCCCTAATGGTTCCTCGATTCAAAATTCCTTATTTTATTGTGATGTCCTGAGAGACTGCTAGCCTGCACTTGGGGGTATCGGGCTTGGTAAACTCATTGCCGGGGTTCTAAGAACTTGGTTGGAGGGCACAGATGCAGAGGCATTCGTTATGGTAGTTGGCAGTATTGCGTGTTGTGTCAGTATTGTTTGAAACACTATGTCCGTAATCTATTGACCGTAATCGCCAACAGCTAATCCATCTTTAAATTAGACGTAAAATGCATTGCTTCCTACAGAGAATAGATTAACAGCTTTTCACTGGCTTTTCTGAATTGTTGTTAGGAACTTGAACTTTCGCTTAATACCATGTACTGAATTGTAAACGTGATTTAGAAAATTCTGTGTGGTATTTTGAGTGAACTTGTGCGGTATTGTGTGATATCCACATATAGCATATGGATGTATGCTATCGAGAGCTGATTGTCTGTGGACGCAAAATACCTAGGTGTACCTATGCTTCACTACGCTCTGCAATCTTGATAGAATTACTAATTTATATTAGCTGTATAGGTAAAATAATGTAAACGGTTTGGTGTTGTTATTTAACTCTTATCAGACCAGTATTACAAGTCTTGATGGGTTCCAGGGGTTTGAGAATGACATTTAAGAACACAGAGCATGCTAGAGTAATTGAAAACGTATAGACAGTCGCAGATGAGCTACACTTGCTCTGTTTCTTCCTCGCTTGCCAGATGTAGTGTCTAACATGTCTTGAGCGACCTTTTTTAAATACAGTAGGCTTCGAAGAAACAAAATGTTTAACATCAATCTCTCTTGGAAGAAGACGTGTACATAGTACTATAATCACAGATAACGTCCAGTAATTACGTTTATTTTGTAAAGAATGGTATTTTAAACAAAGCTAACGCTAAAGTTAAAACACTCTATTTACAGTATCCGCCAGAAATGGCCGTTTTGCGCTCGCTGCTCGAAACGTTTTATAACACTGCTCGCTGTTCGTTCGGTCGAAGGCAGTTGTCATTTCTCGGGCGTACTTTATGTTGTTTTATCTGTAGAAAGCACAGCTTATACTGAGCTAACGACCGCTCGTGCAAATAAGGCTTTATTCTTGAAGGCTTTTAACCGCTATATGTATTATGCGTGTTCCTGTTATTACGTGTTTAATAATGGTAATACCATCATTTTTCTACATGAGATTGCTGAAATTATGCTGAGTATTTTAAGTATAGGGTGTCAAAGTTTATGATTATGATAATTTTTCTGTCGAGAACAGCTATGTATATAGCTAGTTATTTTTGCGATTACTGTGTTCATCTTTACTGTACATTCGTAGCTCGTTGATTAAATATTATTTAGTTAATCAAGCGATCGTTTTGGCAAATATTGTGCATCTCAGCTTAATCTGAATATTTAGTTTTTGTGCTGTATAGAGCGCTGCCCTAGCAATATTCACCTACTGAAGCTATGATAAAACACAAATACTACAATTTTTTCAGATGCAACACTATTCCGAATCTTCACCTCTCGGAGGTCATTTCCCCGGACCTGGTGGAGGCGTCGTAAGGGTTTTTATATATATTGTTTGCTTACTTTTGAATCGTGGGTTCTTGAAGAGAACAGACAGACCCTGATGCTTACAAAATAGTTTGTGATTGCTCTGATAGAGAACCCACATAATTATAGTGTTTTTGGGCTAGAGAACTCTGAAAAAATGTTTTTGTTGGGATTGCCGCATTGTTGGAAATGGAGGGTTGATTTTTTGTTTATTCGATAGTTCTCGCCCAAGGGATTCGTTTGTACCAAATTTGACCCGGTATTGTCACAAAAATTTTTTGCGGATTCCGTGGACAAAATTTTGTTCACAGGCTTTCCGTCTTTTTCATGTTTTGCCTAGAGACATAGAAAGAAATACTCATGAGGGGATTGGTGTTGTGTGGTGTAAAACGATGATTCGTATTTATTTTTCGGATATATCAACTCTGTATGGGGTATAGCCTCAGAACCGGTTTTTGACATTGCGAAATCGCAGTGTTGTTCTTTGCAATTACACAAAACTTTTGACGGCGATTCTTTTAAAAAAGTATTAAAAAGTTTTCCGCGCTAGCTTATTAGTCGTTATTTTTTGTTTGTTCGCGATTGCGCTTTTCCATGAGAGAACTCTGCATTTTCTGCTGTTTTATTGACATCTTATTACATTCAACTGTATTATCTCCATTTATAACATTCCTCGTTCGCTGTTCGCTCGCGCAAATGCGACTGTCATTTCTTCCGCGTACTGTATGTTCTTTTTATCTGTAGAACGCACAACTTATACGTTTTGGCGGTGTAACCACAAAATATATCTATTTCTGTGCTGGAAAATGGCTAAAATAAAAAAAAGTGGTCGAGTTAATCTTTTGGTGCCGTTTTCTGATTTTATAGTTTTTTGGCCTAGGACACTGTATTTTCCTGTTACTGGAAAGTGTTATAGCCCAAGTTTTGCGACCTCTTTCGACAAGTCTCTTAATAAATTTGGCTTTCTATGTTATTAACGGAGGCAAGACGAGCCACCGAAGGTGGCGAGTCGCAGCCGGAGGCGTACATTTAACTTTATATATATCAATATACTAGACGCAAAATTTCAATTTTCTCTGTGACTTTTTTTGTTTGTCACAGACAGGTCTGCAGGTTGAACGCCTGGGCCGATTTTAGAATTTTTTTTTTCTTCGTGTTGCATATTCTCTTGCGGAGTGCCCTTTCATTGAGCACTTTTTTCTACGAAAATTGCTTTGTACTCAAAATTAAGCAAATGTTGCTCAAACTTAGGGATTTTTGCCATTTTTTCAGCTTTTTCACCGCATCTCGACAACCGTTCGTGCTATTTCGGCGATTTTTTTACATAAAATGTATTTTCACGTTTTCTAAACAGCTGTATATAGCTGTTTGACGTATTTCATCTCTTTCCTTAAAAATTAAGCAAATTCTCTTAAAATTGACTTAGGGAAACCTAAGTTCATCATATCTCGACAACCGATTCATAGGTTTTAACTTTGGTATTACATAAAAAGATGATAGTGTTTGTCACATTTTGAGCCTATAACGCTTGCTACTCAAACACTAACAGAATAACACTTGTCATTTTGAATAGTTCAAATTATACGTATCGTTCATAGTCAAATTCGAACATTATTTTACAGAATAAATTCAGTTTCTTAAAATTGTTTTCATGGTGAAAATTCGAAGATGAGGTGTAGCTACTCGATTTAAATGAGTATGTTACTTTTAAACTGTTGCCAAAAATGTTAGAAATTCCACAAGCTGTATGCACTATTCACGCCGTTGTTAACCACCATGCCTCCGTCACCCATGTTTACGTGTTACTAGTATGGTTATCCTGAAATTGGAGTTACGCGTTTGGATCAATTTTCGAGCCATTTTGATACCGTTTAGCCTCAGTTCTTCTTTATTTTGATACTTTCATTTTTTGGAAGCGAAATTGAAAAGACTTGTTTTTATCCTCGTCTTGCAATGTATTAATATGGTTAATTTGGTGAGGATATCTTTTGAATAATTTCAATTATTGATTGAGAATAGCCGCGTTGATGGCTCGATTTTAAACAAAATAATTATGAACAACTTTGATTTTAGCCCATTTTAATCTTTTTTCGTTCTGTAATGAGATAATAAGTAACGAATGGAGAAATTAGTTCCTACAATGTGTTCAACGTGTCCCATTGTCTTAGTACGAAGTGGCTGTAAAATTTTCTTTACAGGTACTAACATTTTACCCAAAATTATCATCAAATAGCGAAATTTGGGCGCAAAAGTGTCAATATGCTCTTAAATTAAAACTTTGCTGAAGTTACACAAATTGCTTCATGTTACGCTATTTAGAGGCTTTGATGAGGTCAGATGTGATATTTTTGTGTCTTTCATTTCCAATAGATAATATTGATTATGTTGGTGGCCATAATATATTCATTACAGATCGTGAAAATTTATATTTTGAAGCCTGAAACTGTTATTTTTAGCAAGAGTAATCGCTTGTTTCTTAATAAAACATCAAAAAATTGCTTCGAACAAGCTGGTAACCACATTCCATTGACACTTTGTGCTCAGAATGAAGGCCATGGATTTTGAACTAACTCTTAAATTTTTCGTTAAAGTAGCTATAGATGTTACTCAAATAACCAAAATTGTTTCATGTTAGGCTATTTAGAGCCTTTAATATATCGTCAGATGTGAACCCACTGTGATGACTATAATTTATCACAATGGTCGAAATTGCTATTTTAAGGCATGAAAATTTTTTCTACTTTAGTAAGAACAATAATTGTTTTTATTGATAAGTAATCCAAAAATTGCTTCCAACAAGCCGTTAACCATGTTCCATTCACTTTGTATCCTCAGTTTGAAGGCCATATATATTGAACTGGCTCTTTTAGGTTCGATAAAGCAGCTAAACCTTGGCCAAATTAGACAAGTTGCTCATTGGTAGGCTGTTTAGAGACACTAATGCACTCTGATATGGTATATTTGTTTATCTCAGTCCCAACAGACAAAATTGATAATGTTAGGTAGGAATAGCTAATTTGGTGGCCATATTAGAGATCGTCAAAATTGATTTTTTAATACCTGAAAAAGTTATTTTTAGCGATTTTAGCAAAAGTAATAATTACAATTATTGATCGTTTCTTGATAAATAAACCAAGTATGTAGTACTTCGAACAGATTGTTAACAATGTTCTATTGCTTTTGTATGCTTAGTTTCAAGGCCATGTACAGTACTCGCCAAAAATGACCGTCGCATTTCGAGCGAGCGAGTTCGAGCGAGTCTCGAGCGAGTGGCTCGCTCGAGATTTCGCAACTATTTAAATTAATAGAAAATTCTATTTTTAGAACAAATTTATTTCGAGCGAGTCGCGAGCGAGTCGCGAGCGAGTGTCGAGCGAGTCGCGAGCGAGCGACAGTCATTTTTGGCGGGTACTGTATATTCAAGTGGCTCTTTAAAGTAGCTAGATTTTTCTCAACTTAAATGAATTGCTTCATGTTAGGTTATTTATAGAGAGTTTAGTGCAGTATCATGTGGTATATTTGTGTCTATTTCAGTCTCAATAGATAACATAAATTATTTTCGGTAGGAATAGCTACCTTGATGACCATAGTTGGCTTGAAAATATCATTTTTGCAATTTTAGCAAGAGTAATTGACTATTTCTTGATAAGTAATCCAATAGTAATTGCTTTGTTCAATTTGAAGTCCATTGATATGGAGCTAGCTCTTGAAAGGTTCGTTAAATAGCTAGATTTTGCTCAAATTGCTCCATGTTAGGCTATTTAGAGGCTTTGGCGTAGTCAAATGTGATATTTTTGCTATTTCAGTCCCAAAAGTTAAAATTTTACGGTGGGAATAGCTACTTGGTAACCATATAATTTATCATTATGTCGGGTTAATTCAAGTTTGCCATTTGGACAGCCTAACTGTGCTTTTGGCTCTTCTAGCCCCCAAAATACCCTAATTTAATTAATGTCTAGGTGACAGATACTAGGTTGGGAAGGTCAAGCCAATTTTTGAACTGAGAAATTTATTATGGCATTTACTGATAGCGTAAATTTGAAACTATGATTTTTGGCTCCTTTAATTCTAGTCTTATCCTAATTTACCCTAAACTAGTTAAATTTTGATGATATAACTCTTGAGCTTTGACTCTTATAGCCAACGATAGTAGTCCCAACTTTCATTAGTTTTCTGGGGAAGGTTACATACTAGTATGAAAAATGTTTTTAGGGGCATGGAAAAAGAACCCCTTAACAAAAATGTTATTGGGAAAATATAATGTTAGGTAATGTGTGCTTAATTGACTATAATGAAACAGGGTTGTCGACTGGTCGGTAGTGGAACTACATTTGTGAGCGGAGCTTGGGCTGTGGCATTACGAATGTACTCAATTTTATGTTCTTCAAATAACTATATTGCATAGGGCATAAGGCTTTATCATTGGTAAAAATATTATATTTGAATTCTTCGACCCAAAAAACCCTATAATGGTTTGATCGAAACGATTCTATTTCAATAAAGAACACAAATATTGCAAAATTCTCTATTTTAGCTGCATAAGCTTAACTAATTAGCTAATTACTAATTAACCACTCAAAATTTTTTAATCCCAAATATCAGGTGCACACTCTGACATGATAGGCTTTCAAACAATAAAGTTTTAAATCGGTTCAGTGGTTCTTTAGATCGACCGAACGAACGAACTAACGAACGGACGGACATCGACCTTTTTAATCCCAGACAGAAAATAAAAACGCTTCGCTCCGCTCAATGAATGTTTTTACAATAATAATGAAATACCGAGGTAATGCGTTACGGCATTAGTTTTGCTTTGAAAAATGCAGTTATGTGCTTAATGGACTAGAGACCAGAGTTTTTTTTTAAATTGTACTGTTCAAAAATTTGGTCATTTATAACCGTGA
This sequence comes from Trileptium ribeirensis, assembly GCA_030248225.1. Taxonomy (NCBI): domain Eukaryota; kingdom Metazoa; phylum Nematoda; class Enoplea; order Enoplida; family Thoracostomopsidae; genus Trileptium; species Trileptium ribeirensis. The sequence goes on from JASANE010019027.1 coordinate 28,804, forward strand.
CTGTTTATTTTTAAGCATGACTGGTCTATTTTAAAACTACATAGCTATGATCGCTTAGATATGGCCTTATACGTAACCAAAGTAGCATTTATTACATGTATGTTAGTGTATTACTTAAGCTATAGTATATACAGTACGCGCCAAAAATGACTGTCGCTCGCTCGACACTCGCTCGACACTCGCTTGCGACTCGCTCGAAATAAATTTGTTCTAAAAATAGAATTTTCTATTAATTTAAATAGTTGCGAAATCTCGAGCGAGCCACTCGCTCGCGACTCGCTCGAGACTCGCTCGAAATGCGACGGTCATTTTTGGCGAGTACTGTACATACATAACGTGTCTGGTGTACTGCTCTATATTATTATACATAATGAATAATAGCTTATGAACATTGTGAATCACAAAGTCAAGTATTGCAAACAAAACTCGGTTTCGAACGATGGTTTTGGTGGGGTTAAATGTTTCTATTCATTTATGTGGTCATTTTTAAAATTTGATGTTCATTTATAAGAAATTGTGTTCAAAAGAACATGATTTTGACAAAAAACCCTGCTGGAGACTTGTCCTTGGTCGTTGTGGTGGAAAAATGCTCTATTGTTTTTAATTTAGTGCTATGTTCTATGGTGCGTTAGGCTTGGCGTACTGTACTGAACAAGGATGAAAAAATGCGTTTTTAAGCACGAGAAACTTTTGCATTCAAGACGGAAAGTATTTTGAAAGTCGTGAATATATTACCCCTGGTCATATTCTTCTATCTTTCACTTTATCACAAAATCAATAGTTGATGTGTATGGTAATGTTTACATGGAACTGCAACAGATAGTGTAACAGGCATCGAACGCCAGAGGTGTATATATTTCCATAGGAATTGTCTCAGTTTATGAAATGCCTGTGTGCTACTGTAGGAATATTCCATTTCTTTTTGTAGTGTAGACAGAGGCGGGATTTGCTGCGGAAGTAGTAGTGTTGACGTGAATATTCAGAAATCCTTTGTTTTGAGTTTTTGCATTCGGTCAGACAAATGGGAAATTATAATGCTCATGTAGTCTATATCATGATCGGGGGTACTCTATACACTAGTTTCAAACATTTTCCCATCTTGAATACAAAGCTTTTCCGTGCTCAAAAGCGCATTTTTCCACCGCAATGTCCTTGTGCAGTACAGACGACCAAGCCCGACACACCATAGAACATCGTATTAAATTGAAAAAACATAGCATTTGCTACCGCATCAACCAACGCTATGTCACCATCCCATTAAGCAAATAAATGCATTTTCAAAGCAAAACCAATGCCTTAACGCATTACCTCAATATTTCATTATTAGTATAAGAGCATTAACTCTGTTAACCGAGAACTCTGCTTCACATAAGTAATTAAGCACGCATTAGTAATGTTTTATTTTTCCAATAACATTTTTCAGGGGGTTCTTTTTCCATGTCGTAAAGGACATTTTTCCCTAATAGTTAAAAAATGAAGTTTCTTTTATTTTAATAAATTTGGAGCATCGTTCATGGCATGACCAAATTTTATTTGTCTCCGGATCGAATTATGTACGTATGTTGCTTTATTTTTAAAGAATTTCCATCGGTGTTCTTTTCGCTGGAGTTCATGTACAATCGTTAGTTCATGTCGTAGCTATACCGTTACTCATTTTGATACATGCTAAATGTTTTAGAATATGCCGATGATGAGTAATGGACCTATTGGTGGGGGCCCTGGAACCCCCGTGATGCCCAGCCCTCAAAGTATGCCAGGTGAGCGTCACCGTATCTAGTTGAAATTAATATTTTTTCCAACATGAAGATGTTCGCCGACGTCATATGTATTTTAAACACATATCTTTACGCTGCAAACTTCCCAATGTTTGCGAGGACAAAATATTAAATTATTTATCCACCTCACTGTTTACGACGCGTTGTAATTTTAGACGTTGTGGACGTGCGGAATTTTGATATTTTTACACAGAGAATAATGACCCTTGCGGTAGATGAAGGAATGGCTTTGTGAGACAGTATTCACTACCCGGCTTTTGGTATAAAATATTATATATAGTGGTGTTCGCCATACATCTTTACGCTGTTAGCTTCACAATGTTTGCGAGGACAAAATATATTATTTATCGACCTTGCTGTTTACGACGCGTTGTAATTTTAGACTTCGCGGACGTGCGGAGAATATTAATATCTTTACGCAAGGAATAATGACCCTTGCTGTAGATGATGGTATAGTTTTGTGAGTCAGTATTTACCACCAGGCTGTTTACGACACCTTGTAATTTTAGACTTTGTGGACGTGCGGAATTTTGATAATTTTACACGGGGAATAATGGCCCTTGCGGTAGATGAAGGAATGGCTTTGTGAGACAGTATTCACTATCCGGCTTTCGATGTGGAATGTTAAAGAATGGTGTTCACCAGAAATGAAAGATATTTGTTTGATGTTCGAGGAAAAATTTCAGATTTTATTCTGTTGGAACCTTAGCGCTTTTTTAACTCGTTTGGAACCTGTTTGATTAGTAAGTTCTTAAAAGTGTTCCAGACTCATTTGCATATGAATAATCCGTGAGGTCACTTTTGGTACGTACACTTGGGTTGTTCTGTGATCAAATCAGATCACGATAAAGCGATGAACGCGAACAAATCACGATTTTCCGTTATGTACGGGTACAAAATTTGCTGACCGCTTACAGGTGAAAACGCGATTAACAACTCCGTTTTTTTTCGGAATACACAAATAGACCGCGAAAATTACTCTCTGATTGAGACTGTCATTTGGTGAACATGGACAAGCGTGCGAAATGGAGATATGTGCGCGAGTGCAAATTGTATTAATGCATCGCAGAGCCCATGTTCTCGTTCTCAAAAATGCGAAAACCCATTTCAAAAATATGGGAATATGAATTTCTATGCGTATCAATTCGTCATTTTGACAAAAGAACAACATTGTTGTACGCACCTAAAGTGGACTCAAGCATAAGTTTTGTTCGGTATTATTTTTTTCGAACTTCACACACATTTCTGGCGTGTATAATGCATTAATTAAATAGCTACCACGTTAGTTGAATTATTACATCTAACAAAAATATCGTCAGTTATTAGTAATATATACTGCTGTGCTTTTATTATCCAGCAGTACCTGGTTGCAACGTTTTCGGATGGTGTTATCTGAATAACGACCTTGTGTTCGCGTTGAAAGTAGGGCAGCTTAAAATTGATATATTGTGTGCGGGAATACATCTATAGAACTATGAATATCGGATGAAGCAAATTTTTCAGACACATGCGGTGGAAACGGAGACTCGTCAATGTATCTCATGAAAGCCCCGTCTCTTAACAATATACCAACCGGTGGGGTAAGTAAATATCTTGTGTATGCGTTTGCCAATCTGTTTCATATTAGTTAAATGTTCGGCTGAGTTTATGCTGTGCTGTTATAATATGGAAATGTTTCTATTATTTTTGACCACAAATAACGACTATGGACATGCACATAAGAAATCAGTCAGAACTTGAATCGATTGTTGCTATCATGTAAATTTCCTGCAGATTTAGCAACGTTTTTACTGCAGAACAGTATCGCTATGCTATGTAAAGAATACGATTTTCGGGAATGATTAGTTGTTTACAGTCGTTCATTATTTTTTATTAAATGGCAATGTTTTGAGTAAAACTCGATCATTAGCTGCACTACGGTAAATGCAATCAGCGCCAAAATAAGTACACAAAAAACTAAGGTATTTGAAGTGGAGCGAGCGGAGTTTCCACTGAGGGCGCTTGGAGGGAAAATAGCGAAAGGTTCGTTTTTATATGTTGCTGTCTGTCGTCGTTGTATGCTGGTGCCGGGCCAGTAACGTTTGCCCCGTTTCACCCAAATATTGTCATTTACTTTAAAAGCCGTTGTCATCCAAATTTATTATTTAACTTGCTTTAGTATTATTAAATTACTAGGGTATTATATAGTGTTCCGACCTTAGTTTGAACTTTAACAATACGAACTAAGAATAAGACCAACGCTTCAGCCACCGCTCTATTTATTAAGATAGAAGAAATGATTACATACAATTTGGAATATAATCATCGACACCTGTACCTATTTCTCGACCAAATTGCTGGGATGATTCGAGTCCCAAGCTACCTCTTAATTTCTTTTCTTTCTTCTCTAAATATCTCGGTTGAAACAACGAGAAACAAATGAATTATAGAAGAAATTGACTTTCTTACTTAAATCATACCCCATATTTTATCCATCAGGATGGTAGCAGTACTAGTGTTTTTGTTAGGAACTCAGCAAACTGTTCCACCGAGCCGACCTAAGGCTTAAGTCTCATGCGAAGGTCAAGTTGGTTCAAAATGTTATATTTAGTAGTCTTCCCTGGATCCGGCTCGATTCAGCGCCTTCGTACAATTGTACAAATTGGCGCTAAATTTGGCAGATAAAAATAAATATCAATTTCTCCACTTTTGATAAACTAGGTATTACGTACAACATTAATGGATATATTTCTTAAAAAACATTACTTTTAAGAAAGTCTTATATGTTAGGAATTCGATCCCAGCCTACTTTTACGGGATCCCCGAGACGGCGCGTAAAACTTCAGCACAGTGCACCACTGGTTCGCAGTGGTTCACGAGTGTAACCATTGAAACTGTTGTGAAAAGTTTTTTTTGGATTCACAGTTGAACCGAGTTGGAGCATTAGAATATATATTTCTATTATCTTGTATCCGTGTCGAGCAACGATGATGTTACAGAACGCGAGTTATTCGCGACCCTGCTGAAACGAGCGTTAATGGACGTCAAATCGACCTTAATCTTTCTACATTCCCTCCGGATCGGTAACCGCATGTTTGTTCCCTGTTATTTATACTGAAATTTTGCCGTACCAACACGCTTAAATGGTCACACTAGGTATACTAAGTCCCGATGAACTGGCCTCTTTGGCCTGTGAGCAGGTAACGGAGCCAACCTCCCTGGAGACCTCAAAGGTAGTACCACTTAGACTACGAACGCAATCCATCCGGCAGGATCAGAGCACATCCTGTGAAGCGCTCGTGCGGCTTGCTAAGCTTCGTAGCTTCTTGGGACCGGCCGAGAGAAATTAGTCCCTCAGGTCCGCCATTTGAGGCTCTGGACATTGCGTTTTGGAAGTGCGCAATCCAGCTACGTCACGTCTGTTACACTGGTTTTTACCTTATAGTGATTATCAAGCGCACTAAATACGATAGTTTTGCAATCTAGACTCCAACTCGACTATATTATGCCTTTTCTTGGGGTCTCAAGGGCTTTCCGTTCGACAAACCCGATTTAGAAAATGTAGTGAGTTTTCATTTGCGTAATGTTTTCATCAGCTTATGTAATGTGTGTAGGGCATCTAGAATGGTGTATATATACCTATATGTATTTGTTAAGACTAAATACAATGATTTGGTTATATAGTGTTCATGGTACACATTTCATGGGTTTGCGGTGGGTTTAGGGTCAATGAACACTATATAGTCTGTCTTCAGTGTTTGGTTACATATTGCGTACTGGTCTTCAAAAATAATTGTCTATATAATTCCGATAGGCTGAATACAATGGGTTGGATATCTAGAGTCCAGCACAAGAATCTTATACCTTTTCAGACTATTTCATTGTGTTTATGTCCAGTGAACACGAATTCCGGAAAATAATGGGTTTTCAGTATATAGTTCAGCACATGGCATGAAAAATAGTCTATATAGAGGTTTTTCGGTCTGCTGAATCCTATGATTTGCCTATCTAGAGTCCAGCTTGCATGCCATGGGTTTTGGGCCAGAGAACCCGATTTCCAGTATTATAGGCTGTCTTATGATTGTAGAGTTGTTTGGTCACGTATTCCGTAAAAATCACAAGAATTCTCTATATAGTTTTTCCGGTAGGCAGAATACGATGATTTGGTTATCAGGAGAACAGCACAAATACTTGATCCGTTGTCAGTTGATATCAGTGGGTTCAGAGTCGACGAGGTTTTAGGGTTTCAATGATTTCAGCATTCAAGAGGCTTTGGGATGGTGTCTTCATCAAACACAGCTTGATATAAGTGATTAAACGAATTAACTTATAAATGACACCACGTTCGCCCCATTTCATCATCGCTTGCGATTTACCATCTGTTATTGACCGTTACACATAAAGTCTATACTTCTTAAGAAAATTCACTAATTTCGTAACCCTCACCGGTGGCCTATAAACTTGCCTTCTTCCTGTTTGGCTGCAACACTTCCCTCTGAAGATAACATGGCAATGCGAGACCGATTCACCACAAGTTTCGTCTATTTAGATTTTGTAGATGAAAATAGTTTCGCCTATTTAGTTTTACTTTATGCTGTGTATGTATTCGTTTTGGCCAATGATATTCATTGTTTTTTCAGTATGGCGGATGCATGGTTCCAGTTTTATGTGAATCCGGAGTCCCTGCCGGTGCAGGTGGGCCGTGCTTAAACTCAGAAATGATGGTAACGTCAGGAGGCCCGCAGATGATGAACGGATCTAATGGAGCAACTGGCGATCAAAGGCGTTCAGTTCCACCGTCGAACAGCTCGACAAACAATTCGCAGGGTGGCGCAACAGGACATACTCCCGACCATAAGTCGCCAGTACAGTGCCAATTATCAGGTAAGTCCATGTTTAAAAAACATTTTGTTGCGTTACTTGGGTGGGAGTTATTTGAGAGTATCTAATATTTTTTAATTTAATTTCATTTTCAAATCGCAAACCTGTTTTTTCTCCTAACCCTCAACAATGTTTTTTTCAGGAAATCGTAGATCTAGTAGTTCTGATCATAACAGTGGCGGCAGTGGTGGAAGCGGTGGCCCCGGAACTGAACTTGGGTCTGTACCATTTTCTCAACAGGACAGCGTAAGTTTTCGTTTTATAATACTTTTAACACCAAAAGCCAGGAATTTATAGTCTAAACAACCTCGGTGTTTTAATTATTTATATTAAACAAAAAAGCTCATGCTAATTCATTAGGTGTGTACCTCTTGTTTGGGCTAATGAAACGCATGAAGGAACCTGAAGAAATTGAGAAAGCCATTAAGAAATCTAGCTACGTAGCTTATCATTTCTTGGACATTAAATTTTTCTGGTGATCTGGATTTCTTCTTCCAGCTCTGAGCTGGTAGGTTTTAGTTAGCGTATGCTAATCTATATCCCAGCTGTCGTCACTGCCTATTGTTTGAAACACAAATTACTTGATCGTTTTTAAAGGTAGATCATCAGTAGATATTAAGTTTTAGACAATTGACGGCGTGGGAGGCAGTGGGGGACCGAACAATGCAGAGAACGAAGCCATCATGAAGATCAAAGAATCTCTTGGTGAGGAAGCGAGACTGTTCGACACAGCTGGTCCACAACCGTCGTCTGGAAATCAACCTCAACACCAGACGTCTTCTGGCGTTAATGTAGCTGGTAGTGTGTCGGTCGGTGGATCAAAATGTAACAGTAACAATTCTGGAACAGTTGCTGGTAACGGCCCGGCTGAATAATATTGTACATTATTTGTGGTATTTCGTTTTTGGAACTGGGTTAATGTTTAACTTCGCGGTGTACCTGAAAGAGATAAAACAAAATGGCAGCGCAATGCTTCTCAATTGGATTTAACATAACTTTAAATACTGTATCGGCATAATAATTATTACGTCATTATATTGCTTGTGACTCATGATGTAGCTCTGTTGAAGTGGTTGCAACGGTGCAAGTTTTTAGTTACTTGTCGCGAAGTTGTGTCAGTTTTATCCGTTCCATCACTATTAGTGCGTTTGAAACACGTTATTTTTGTTAAGTTGTACAAATTTTTGTGTTCGTTTCAGTTTATAGTTACATAGCGATGGTATTTTGTATATAAATGATATTATATTCGTGTTTATTTGCATACCTTGTAGCCCAGCATGTGAGAAGCAGTTTGCAGAATTCTGTGATGGTCGTTAAAAAGTATCGTGTGTGATCTTCCCTTGTATGTGGCTAAGGATACTATTACGAGTAGTATTAATAAACGTGTTGTTAAGGTCACTAAAAAGGTTAATTGTTGTTAAGGTCACTGAAAAGGTTAATTTTGTACTAAATATTAAAATATATTTAGCATGTTTATGAGAATGAACTATAACATTTTGTTTGAATTTGGAATTAGAGTTTATGCTGGCCTTTCCACCGACCGAAAAAATTTGGGGGACTTCATGTTTTTGGCCCAATACTCAGTGGAAGTCTCGTATGGGGCATTTCAACTTTACTTGTTTTTGGCATGCTTATGCTGTTTGTACTTACATTTTCAGCAGTGATGGTGCAATAATTATTAGAAGTCGTAGCTGGTTTGATTAACTCTTCCTTTCTTAAACCAAAGCTTAGCATGCACAGTTTAGAACAAACATTTGCTCCGATCGCGGATTGAACCTAGGTCGCTCGGATGCAAGCCAGTACGCTATATAGGAGGTGTTACTCGATTCCCCAAGGAAGCTCACAACGCAAACGAACGGCAACGCACGTTTCGAAGCCGCTAACAGTGCACTTCCACTCGCCTTTTCCTTTACCTTAACTGGCTAAGAAATATTTAATCAAAATATGTTATTGTACATATATTTATATGTAGTACGCGTCAGAAATGACTGTCGATTTGCGAGCAAGCGATCAGCAGCAATTTGTGGCGTGTACTGCATGTCATTTTTAATGTTTTGTGGTATGTATTTTGTGATTTTTCGTTTTAATCATGTGCAAAATTTGTCTGTGCATAATGTAATTTGGGAAACGATAAACGTTAATTTAGCGTTTTGGTACAAGTCGCATCATTCATTTTGCCATCATGTTTTCAACCAACACCACTATATTAGGAAGAAATTTTGTATGTGTATGAATTCTGCCTTTTTGAGCAGTGTGCTGCAAACGGTTCTTAAAAAGGTTGGTTTCTCATCGGATATTGTGTTAGTGAATGTTTTTTTGTTTTGTCGATGATTACAGACTAAACAGATTCAGGTAAATTTATTTTTATAACAAAGACATTCTTGCTTGGAATTTTGTTTGAGTTTGTGAATGTGTAGAATAATTATTATTGTAATGAATACAAAATTATAGCTACTGAGGAATTTAGCAAAAACTAATACAGTCAATATGTATATCACGGCGTATCTGCGTAATTATAGTCTTGTGACTGGAAAAATATGTTTTGGTTGTCTTGATGATATCGAGGCGCGAGCCATATTTAATGGCAACTACATTGGCCGTGGATTTTATTTTAGCAGAACTTTTAGTCAAAATCGAATCAGGTTGCCGGATATGAAACCGTTTGTGATCTCATTATTCTTTCTGTAAAATTATTGACAAACGTTTTTACTGTGTGAATTTGATTCTCGATTTTTATAACCGTAAATTCATTCCTTACGTAATAATACAAATTATATTTATTAGAGACTGCATCGGGTTGATATTTTCAGACCTCATCCGACAATTTGTATACCCGATCCGACTGCAGTTACTCAAAATACTTGTATAGGTGCAGCGCAAAATATGAAAACAGCAAAGATGTATAAAAAGGTATGTTCGCGTTCCTGTATATTTTGCGCTGCACTTATAGCTTGTATGTTACCCGAGCAGTCACATTAACCACAGCTGGCTCCACCAAAGCTTACAGTGAGATTATGCGAAATTATGTACTGCACACAGATAGAACATAATACGCGAATACATTGTGAGTCCATCCTGTACCCGAATTTGACCCGTCGTCCTGAGTCCGGTCTGCGATAACATCCAACCCGCCCACTGTGGTCTCTTATATCCACATGCATGTATATGTAAGTAACGTATGTACTAGCGCACTAAGGGAAAACGGTATCAGTGCTAATGCGGCTAGTGTGCCTTTGTGATTATTGAGTTTCCTGAACGCCTTATGCAGCTTCGTAGTCGGCACATTACTGCCATTTTATCTTTATCAAAACCGTAGTACCCTTTATTTTTCCTCCTATGACCAAAAGGCAAAAGGTTATGACATAATAATAAATATTTTTTAAGAAAACGTATTTTTCGAAACGTCATTTTTCACTTTTTAAGACTATAGCGTTTTTGCCCTATTCGTAGCATGCGACGTCAGTGCAGTTTCTATTGTATTCAGCAGGCCAGTAAATTGGGGTATAACTGGAACCGAAACTTTAGAGTTTAGCCGGAGCCTAGCCTTCTCAATAAGATTACGAAAGTATTAATGAGCCTCTTATTCGTAGGAGATGAACAATGGTAATTTTGGGTTTAACTGGTTAAGCAAGCAGGTTTTATTGTTTTAAAAGTACATCGGCTTTATTGTTTACACTTTGAAGTGCTGTACGGGGTATAAAACTGCTAAATTTATTTTAAACAAAATTATTATATTTAGGCATTTTTCAGCTTAATTAATTGTACGTTAGGGCAAGACTGGGTCTTTCGTTTTTCAGAGTGGTTGGATACGATGAATGTGATTATTGTCCATAGATAGCAGCACAATTTTACAAATCATGGGCCATGTAACGGAAAGAAATTAAATTGTAATTTTCTTAAGTTGTAATATACAAATTTTGAATGTTTTCCCGTAGCATTTTTCCAATATAAGATTAAGATGAACAATAATTGTTACAGGGTTAGAAGAAAACTCACAAATATTGGACGATTACAGGAATATCTCATCTATGTATACTTGGATTTGACAGGTTTTCAAGGACTTATGAACATAAAGTTTTAAACCTACATCCAGAAATCAAAAGATTGTTTTAATAATTTCTCAGTCCATCCTGGGTTTAGCCTCCATCAATCTGAAGGTGCTGAAGTGTGTGTAACATTTTCACGGGATTAACTTATGAAGACGCATTTGGCAGCAGTTCTCACAGGATAATAAGCGAAAACCGTTGGATAGGGTCTGAAATAACAATGTAGCTAACTAATTTTGGATAACTGTGAGCACTTCAATAATTTGAAATTGTAAGTTTTTAGCTTATAAACTTTTAGTAGACGTGGAAAGGTGTCATCTGGTAAATGAAAAGGCTTAACCAAAGGCGCCTTACCGAACACAAAGACTGAAAATAATATTGCGTTTACTCTAGACACAGGCAGCATCAACAATGATATCGTACTTGTGGCTTAATTTGCAAGCCAATTTTGATTGGGTAATTAAAATGTTTTATTGTTTATTTCGGCATGTGCATCTCTATAAACATGAAATCGGAACTTCGATTCCGGAAAAAATTAGCAGGGACCGGAACCGGAATTCCACCAATTATTCCTGCCAAAAGTTCATATACACTTTATAAATAAATTGAGAAATTGAATATTTGACCAAAGAGGTTTAGTTGCATACATATTAAATATTGCAATATTGGTTTAAAACAATGATACCAACGTATTTGATTTAAATAATTCTATAGTGCCGTAACTTTTTGATGAGAGGATTCTGTACAGCAGGGATGACATGGAAATGGAAATGTTTTAAATTTTCGTGGATATTTTCGTTTCCATATGGAAATAAATTTTGCATTTAATCATAGAAATTTCCACATTTTCGCGGTTGTAGCTTTCCTGATGCCTTTTGCTGATATTTGGAATACAATCATGTCATCAAACATGACGTCAAAGTTTTGAACTAGTTGGTCAGTGATGAGATGAATTGTAGTTATCTACTAGCATATTTCTTAGCCTATTGAATGATTTCTAGGAATCCCAATCCTCGTATGGGGTTTGCCTGATAGCCAGGATCACATACAGCTCTTTGTCGATTTCTGCGGCAACATACAAACTTGACTAGTTTCTGCTGACAAGCCCGAGTGCTTGGTACAAACTTATATGTAGCGATACACAGTCTGGAACTGGGTATTTCTTGACATGGCCTGGTTGTAATTTGAAGTTAACGAGCTGCGAATGAATACGTTTACGAATGATGGATGTAAGTAATAAGCGAATCACTAAACGATGTCGACGGGCCATTGAACAATTTTTCACTGGGCTTGCCCGAATTTTCGGTTACGACCTATAGCCAAAAACGGATGCTAGTAGAGTTGTGTTTGCATAATATAACTCAACCACGAAAAATTGCAAGGCAATCTCAGAATCTTTCAGCGTGAATAGGCCAGACATTGGCTTATGCTCCACAGACAAGAGACTGGTTAATGTCTTGCAGTGTAAAGCGCTTTAAGATTTTGGTTGGGATATTGGAGTTCCCATTGTCAAGAGACAATTTTGAATCTTAGTCCAAAAAAGGTTGCTACAGGTAAGTTGTGTATAGCACCCCGGCTTCTCACGGAAAACCAGGAACTGATTTTATCTTGAAGTAGATATCGGGGCAGCACAAAGCTACATGTATACACAACTATGTTCATACGCACTATTTGAGTAAATATGTACATATACTAATAACCTGTATGGGAAACATAACATATTTTAATAAATTTATATAACTGAAGCATAGTTTCGTCTAGTCGTTAACTGGGTAAAATCGATTTTGTCTCACGTGTACATGGTCACTGTATAAACGGATTTCCGTAAATATTTGCGCTTGACGCCTAACGCACTACATCTAGCTTTGTGTTTGAGCTTCTCCAGTGATTCCCTGTCTATATTATCGCAAAACAGATAAGAGCTGGAAACTGCTTTGGTGATTAGGAGTATTGGAAGTATGTCGGAATTGGACTTAGCGCCTAACCAAAAGCGCAAATAGAGATTTCAAGCTTTCAAATGACGTAACGCGCGAATTAATCATTAATCCGCCCAGTAAAAATTGAGTCAAGCTTGTCACCCTAAAACCTCCAAAACAGGCCTTGTCAAATTTAACCACTATACGGCTAGTAAAAATTATTCGTCTCACTCGCTACACTCAGAATTTCTGGAACTACAGTCAAAAGTCTGATGCTACTGCACGAATGGAAACGCTAGCATTTCCCAGAATCCTGTTGAACCCATTGTTTGTAACAGGCATATATACTCTCTGTGTAGATAGCTATTATAATTTTCCAGAGCTGTCAGTGGTTTGGTTAATAGGAAAATACACATCTGTTGCATCCAATATTTGAATTGCAAATATGTTGATCATCAAATAGTAGATGCTTTCGAACTGCATGGTACATGTCTTTGCGGCGCTGAAAGAAAATCTCTACTGCTATCAAGGGCGTCAAATAGAGTAGGAAATCATTTCATTTATTCCAGGGCTTATACTTGACGTAGAAAAGTGACAAGCAGGTATCACTCCCAGCTCTCTGGCTTTCCCAATTAGGCTAAAGGGTATTAGGTATTTTAACCTCCTCAGGACAGTGGTGCATCCAAACATTTGCCTTGGAGGTCCGATGTCAAAAAAAGGGATTGCACCATCCATCGCTTCATTGAGCGTTGCTTCGCCTTAATTTACGTCACAATATCGATTCTGCCTCAAAGACATCAAGGTGAAGGACACTTCTTCTGAGATACGGCGCATACTTTTTCAACGCATACAATGAAATTTTTTGGTTATCTTCCTGGGTCCAAATCTCTCTGTGCGGGCGCCACCGCTTCCGGATCTTCGAAGTTCATGCCGTCTGCAAAATTTTAGCACCCTTCCCAGCAGTGAGTACGGAAACGTAGCTGAAACGGAATGGTGTTTTCACTTGGGTAAAATAAACGGAAGTATTCATGTGCCTCTTGTTTATTGGGTTGGACGATGGACATAGATGTTATTTAATGGGCTAAACACGTTGTTTTCATTATTTCAAAAGACCACTGGATTCGTTATTACCTCTCTGAGGTACTACATGCTCTGAGCGATAAATGCTAAATTTTGTAAACAAAATGCGAAATTTTCAATTGTTGTACAAAGTGACCTTTAAATCTATGTTGAGGTGAACTAGGTTAGGTTAGGGTAGTAGTTTTTGGAGATAGATGGATACTATAAATACAGTTGAAATTACGCGGAAACCAGCCAAGTATATACTAATGCCCTACAACGTAAAAATTTTCTTTAACATTATTTTCTTGAAAGTCGTGATTTATAAATTTAGAATGTATCCACTTAGCGTTGTTTTTGTTAATATAAGGTTAAGTTGAACAATTCCTACATGATTGGAAGATAAAACCAACTGGTGGTAATCGCAACTTTATCAACCTGCACCGTGGAACCAAAAATGAATTGTTTAAAATGTCTCCGCCCATTGGGATTTGCCTTCGTCAGCTTGTAAAAATTCATTCGTTTTCAAAACGCGCGTAACACTGTCGTATGGCGGAATTAATTAGAAAAGACCCATTTGGCTTTTATCGGAAAATTGGCATTGTTTCAACGCTTCTCCATACCTCCACTTCGCAAGTGGGCCCCTCCTTCTCCGCGTTTGTGCCGAGACTACTAAAATCCACTAAAACTTTGCAACCAAGCACTATCTCTCTTAATGGGTGTATTTTGCTTATCTATTCCTTTGACGGGCGTTCAGGAAGCTCAATCTAGAATCTCGAAAGAGGCTATAAACCCAGACTAATTACGCTTGCCTGTTTTTCCTCACCGGCGAATTAGTACTATTGGTCAATCTTCAGCAAAATGAGATACGGGGAACGCCTTTATGTTGCGATTTTTTCCGTATTTGGCTAAAACATCTACAGTTTCTTTTCTAGATATCCATGATTGCACTCAGTTTTTTCATATATTTCACATTGCTCTTACAGAAATTATGGTCTTCTAATTCAATGGAGGATCGCTGAAATGAACTACGGGAATCACCATCCCAGGTACTTTAAATTTCTCCGAGGTCAAAATTTGGGGAACCGACACCCCCCCCCTTCAGGCAATACTTGTAGCTATAATTTTGGTAGTTCTGTGAAGCCAGACTCTGTGTGCTCTCAGTTACACATGCGGCTACCATATTCTGATGTCCTGATTTATGAATAAAACGGATAACCAAATTGTATTTTGTGTAAAAACATCTCATCGTAGACATTTTTTTATGTTGAAACCGTTCTGGACGTAATGTATTGAAACACTGTGGCTGTTTGAACCTCAGGATGGCATTGATGAGGCTGGAGTTTCACTCGAACTGCTTCAAGCAATAATGGACAGCGAACTGATCTTCAAAACTTGTGAAATAATAATTGTAGCTCAAATTTGAAGCATTTGGCCAGAGTTTTCAGTTATAATTTACAATCAAATGTTGATCAAAATTAACGCAAAGTTTTAGCAATATATTCAAACGCGTGAATCGAAATTTGAACGTGTAATAAAGTTCGCATGCGTTGCTGATAGTATGTATAAACGTAAATATGTATTTCATATAACGTGAAGTTATTTTTATAGTATATATATATTATTGTGTATTGCATAACTATAATCATGCTTTGATACAACAAATCCATATATTTTTCTTCATGTGCAGTACATTTTGTAATAATATTAAACAGACTTGGCATCATTATGTATTTCTCATTTGACGCGGTGTCCTGGCACCAAACATAGTTTTGGATTTTCTCTCGCTTGAATATAAAATAAATGTCAGCTATTTTGTCCGAAATCATTTTGTCTATATAGTGTATCCGTAAACTCATGCCAAATACGTATAAAGCATTTTAGTTAGTAGCATGTACTAGCTCGGTTATTTTCATCAATTTGGAGCTGTCATATATCACTTCACATAGCATGTAAGTCCCAGCGAAATTTTGATAGACCAAGATTAATTAGCGGATTCCATAAATCTTGTCTTTCGGTCCGAGTAATCCGTTGTGGCCGCCCAGCCCTTTTGGAGTTAAAATACTACTCTCATGTATGCCATAATGGCGTAGCGAGATTAAGTGCAGAGATTGTGCTGTATGATTGCATCCGGCCACTGGACTATATATCTTTTATATATAGTTGTTGTTAGGTATATGTGCATTCTAGCATTGTTTTTGGTTACCTTTCGAACATCTAAAAATGACTGGTTTATTAAAAGTGGAATTTTTGACTATCCTGAAGTTTCAAATTGAACCTCTTCGACGCTTTTAAAGTCCGAGGATCTCATAACAAACCAGCTCTGCTGGGGTTTTTCAGCGCATTTTGTAATAATTTAAACTCTGTTATTTCTCTACTTACCAGAAACGGTATGTTGCAACATTTTAAATTTACCTGCCGCGAGTTTAGAATAAAGATTGTAAAGACCATTGTTAACACTGTATTCCTTTAAATTATATATACGTTATCGACACGCACACCTTAAATTCATTTGCCTTTGTCGAGCGCTTATACTAGCGAACTTTAAAATCTATATACCCACTCAAACATTCTATAACTAAGCTGGGAAAGAGTAAAATTTAATTATTCTTTGTGTCAATATGGGTTTGTTTTGCAGCTTTCTAATGGGTTCTTCGATATAATATGCCTATTAAATTGCTACAGCAATAAATCCATCTAGTTTAAATCGGTTAAATAATACTATGAGCCCATTCACCGCTAATTTCCGAAAGGCGAGGAAGTCACATACTTCAGTTTTGCAAGGCTTGTTAAACGTTGTCTCATAGCTCGAAAACGGATGTTCTGATAACAAGTGTCAAGCAGAGTTGTAACGCAGTGGTCTGCTCACGCCTATGCAAAGTGATATAACATAGTGTACAAAGTGACAGTTTTAATTTGGCTTCAGCGTTTCAAAATGTTTTGTAACAAGTAGTTTGTGGTGAGCTTAAAGTTTGACAAAACGGAATGTCTTATAAAAATACAGGTGTGTTGAACACAGTTTCAGTTTCCTAAATCCATGTGATGGGCTATGGCTGTCATAGACATACTACAATAAATTTTTGGTTTTGCTTACTGATATTTGGGGACATTCAACAGTTTATTCTTAAGCCACTACGGCTGTAAGTAGATTATGAATACTTAGGATACGTCATATATACAGTCAAGTATTAACCTCGATGTCTATGTTGCCTGTGAATGTCATACATCAGTCATCGGCATCGGCGTTTCATTCTTGGCCTTTGATCAATGGTATAGGAAGCTTTCTCGACTTAAGTTTTTGGCTATTTGGCTGTCATTTAGATAGTGGTTTGACTTAACACGAAACAGTTTCAGTATGCATTTTATAATTTATAGTGTTAATAAATGATGTCTATTTATGTTCACAATGCGTTCTTGCTGCTTTTCTGTATATGTTGCGTTTTGGATTCATCTGATCACATTATTAAATTGTAATTATATGTGCACGGGGAGTATATTTTAAATATAATTAGAAAGCGGTATTTCGAAATTTTATTTAAATCATTGAACGTGGGTATCAGATATGGAACCGTGTTACCATTATCAATTTTGTGATTGTTACGATGGTGAGCCGATCCACCTTCGACAGAAGCTTATAATGGTGTAATTTATGACATATAAATTATGCGAAGCCATGCAAGAATCAGCCCTTGAAAAAACTGTTTAATATCAAGCAGAAACCACCTGTTGACAACTAATTCTTATCGCTAAGATATTAATATATAGCCCTTGCACTCTGTGATTCACAGCTTCTTGACCTCCCTTCAAAGACATAAAAAGACAATAATACACCAGCGATATATATTAAGGCACATAAACGCAATATTTTCAGCACATATAGCTAAGCAAGTATAAAACTCTCACTGAAAAATGAATCGTCTTTAGCTGGCCTGCCCTCAGTGACTATTCCAAGCTTCCCGGTTTCCTTTCTAAGACAAAAACGTTCGTCGACGCCAAGGCGGCCAATGAAATTCTACACAAAAAAGTTATGTTGAGCAAATCTTTAGATTTTGATGTACTGATTCCAGCCAGCGGTTTCTAGAAGCCTGTGTCGTGAGATATAAGCTGCGAAGAACTGGTACATGTTTTCCCAAATTTAACCAAGGGCCGTTAAAACAGTTTTTCACATTTTGACCCTGAAGTTGAGGTCTAAATGATGATGAGATGAAATTTTCAGAATTTTCCCAAGTATCACCTTAAGTGGAAACTCCGTTTGCTAAGTTTCAACAAGAAAAGCCAAATTCGGAAATTAGGTAGCCCAAATTAACAAATCTAAGTCTCAAAAGGTCGTAAGTCCGGGATGTGAAATTTCGACAGGGTGTTTTGGTTATACCGATTAGCAATCCTAAAAAAATTAAAACGACATATTATTAGTTAAATATACTTTAACACATTTTTACTGTAGTGATGCCGTATCATAAATTTGTTTACGTTGAAAACACCATAAATGAGCTTAAATAGTTATGAAATTAGTAGTATTTTGGGGTTTCAACCTAGGCGCTAAGATGAGGCTGTCTCTTACCTGAAGTTCCTTCGTCCCGTTGGCCCAGGGCAAATACACATACACTAAAATTGAGCGCTTAAGCCCAGAATATGTAGATCTAACTACAAAATCTCTTGTCAACAGGTGATAGGAAAACATATTTATAAGCAGTGTAATTAAGAATTTGTGGCATCTCTACCAGTAAAATTTGCAGCCGATCACCACATGCAATGTCAGGATATTTGTATTATCCGGATATTTTGACGTCGAGGATAATATCCGGGTATGAAATAGTATCCGGGTATTTGACCCAACATCCTGGTTTCAGAGGGTGGTTCCCCATTTTCAAGATTGGCCATTGTTTTGCCACTTATATCTTTCCTAGCCGCCGGTTTTATGGTTGAGGTCCAATGTTTAAACTTTTGCAAAAGTGCTTAAATTGAAAATTTAAATCCAATTCTGTGTGCTTATTGCAGCATTTTGACCCGTCAAAAGAGCTACCATGCTTGTTCAACCTGGGAATTTGTTGCAGAATAGTGTGGATTGTTTAGGATTATTTAAGGTTAAACTTTTCAACTTGAATATGGCACTGCAATATAATCAATTCTGAGTATATATATAATCTTGTTGCCAGCTTGTCAAGATGTAGCATCAAACACCTCCTAGCGCTCGTAATTTCAGTATATATACACAGTTTAAGCACCATCCTTGACAGTGGCGGATATAGCTCGTCGGAAAAGGGATGGCGGACGACCATCATTATTCACAAATACGCAATTTCCATTCTATTTGATGCCCGGCCCGGGATTTTGATGTCTTTTAACACTCAATCGCTGTGCGTATTGGAATATTGTATTTATACAAACAGAAAACGAAATTTTACCCTCACGCCAAGTATAAGATACACGAAAGCCGACTTCATGGGCCTCCAAAATTTTTTAAGTTAGGTCAAATTGGCGGCTGCCCCACCATATCCGCCCTTGTTCCTTGAACGAACATTATCATGAACTGCTTCTTGATGAACAACCGTGTTTATTGTTAAATATACTAATACCAGCTTGTCTAAGCTATAGCATATCGATTCAGAAAGTCGAACGTTTGAGCAATTTTAGCTCGGAACTGTAGAATCTAATATTTCCAGAGTCCGTACGGAATTAATACAGTTTGAAATCAGTATATATAACTCCTGGCAAGGGAAAACCGAAATGTAACAATCAGTGAATGATGGTTTCATTCAGTGTGAAGAAAATTTATGCAATTCTGTGCAGTGGACATTTTTGACGTGTTGATTACCAGCGTAGTTCATTTTCGTCGATACCCAAACAGACTACGGAAATTCTTTAGCTTTCTGAGCTTATTACAAGTCCCAGGAATACAATAATGCCACGCCGCAGTACATTAAACGACATCGTAACGGTCATTTTCGCTGGCTTGGATATAATATCCAAAAGCAGTGAAATGTGCAACGGGGACAAGATGGATTTCCACTGCATACTACTAAGTGCTCTTCTGTAATGCTACAAATATGCATAACGCAAAACAGTAAGTAGAAATAGCAGTGACAAGCATGTAAACTGAGATGCCTCTTGGAAGTTGTGTGTTCGCGAATAGTAAGTATATACTTTACGTTGAGCTTTCAAATTGAGACAGGACACACATGGTGACTCCGTTACTTTTCAAGCAGATATGCTAGTGCAGTTTGATGTATGAAATATACGCAGAGCAACACCCAGTATAGGAGTATTATTTTATACCACGGCAAAGCAATCATCGAATGCCAGGTCCTTATATTGATGATTATAAATCAGTAGTCGAAGTCGCAATAATAGCTTGGAGCAATAATATATCATATACTAGACAATAGAAAAGTAGCGCTTGCTTTTCATCAAGTGCCGTTCATATTTGCTTTTCCTTCTGCCGTCTTAAGTACGAGCTGATCATTGAATAGTGTTGATTTTGCTACCACTTACCGTGTTTGATGTTTTTTGCATTTCACATAAACTTTTCTGAAACACTAGTATTCGAATATTATTGTCTTTAGTGTAATTATACTTTATAATTTATTTCTTGTACTATAAAATTCAAACATAGTAAATTACTACATTTTCTTGTATGAAACCTTAGAGCAACAACCGGTTAACTGAGTGTAAATCGTGACATATATTAAAGATGGAATTCGGGTCTTTTCCATCGCAATATTCTTTAAAATACCCTGTTGACTTCTTCAATACTGCTTTCACATCTGTTAGAGGGCGTTCTCCAGTACGTCCATAACCAACAGTACCAGTTGCACGAAATCCACCGTCACGAAGCTCAAGTACAGCTGATTTGAGGTGAAAAAGTTGTCCAAAAATAGGCTCTGACAATGGGGATCATCAATGCAGGATATAATGTCGGGCGAGACCCGGCTACCAACTCTTGCTTTTTGGGTTTTTTCATTATCCCAACAGCCCAAATTTGTTCCCGTTTTGAAGATACAGAGCTGATTTTGGTACCAATCGATTCAGCTCGAACTGGCGATTCGGAAAATACTCATTTTATTTTTCGGTTTTTTGAGGTCTTATGGTCTCCCTTGGTAACCCAAAAATTTTTTCTTCGGAATATGGCCGTGTTTGGTGCCATTCGACTCGGCTTGATGAGAGAAATCTATAGGTGTGTAGTATGTATATTGCAATCTACGCCGCCCTTAGAAAGTTATGGGGGCGAAAATAATTTGGAGGCCATACCGTTTTCGATGTACTAAGTCTTAGATACACCGTTGGGGACAAAACTTTCACGTGGGGGTCTTTTATAACGTTAACGCCGCATAATGCGGATTCACGTTATAATGTCCCCATCAGTTGGAACTTTTGTCGCCCTGTAGTGTAGACTATACCGTAAAGACGGTGACAGTGACACCCACACCATATAACAAAATATGAGGGTGTCGGGCACACCCCTAGATACCTCATTTTGGCAATGTAGTATTTCGGTGTTTTATGCTTGCCAATGCGGTGTTTCTAGGGTATCCTGTAGGCCCTATGTAAAATAACGCCACCGGGTGACGGAAACCCTCACCAAAACGAAAAAGTAACGACGGTTCATTGACACCGTCTGAAATAAGCAAACTATTAGCTAGCTTTGTTTGAAACTTTATTTAAAAACATAGGGGTGTCTAAGACACCCTGTAGTCTAGGGTGTGCCTGCCACTGTGTAGGGTACATAAGTTCCAAGTGGTGGGGACATTATAACGTGAATCCCGCATAAGGTCCTTGTATGACACATGCACTAAGCCGAAATCGAGGGTTATCGCCCCCCGAACCACCTTTCTCTAGCGTTATAACATATCGCCCTCAGGGTTACTTGGTCCCTCATAACTTTCTAACGGTGGTGTAGATTTCAATATAATACACACCAGTAGATTTTTCTCATCAAGCCGAGTCGGATGGTACCCAACATGGCCATATTCCGAAGAAAAAATTTTGGGGCTCCGAAGGAGGGAGTTACCATTGGGACCTCAGACAATCGAAAAAAACATTTTCAGTGATATGGGTAAAATGAGTATTTTCTGAACCGATTGGTAGAAAGTCAGCTTTGTATCATCAAAATTGGCCAAATTCGGGCTGTTCCGCCCATTCGTCTTCGCCATCGGATTCTTCCAACCCAGTATATACATCAAGCTTTCCGGAGACATCGTCGGATCAAATAACACTAGTTTGTTATTCGTCAATGTCTGCCTCGTCGGAAATGTCAATATTAGGATCTGGAGGAAGAATCAATATCATTGTCTCAATACCATGTGGAGTATGCATAGTAGAGTCTACTGCTTCTGCTAATGTCAAGCATTCCATTATATTAATTGTAATAACCGGTGACGCAGCTGCATGGCGCAACTTCCTAACACCATGCCCATACGACCCCGGCTATCGTAACCTCAAGGGTGGACCGTGAATGCTATATTTTGAACCTATTCTTGGTCAGACCCAAGAAGCTACGGAGCTTAGCAGGCCGCAGGCGCGCTTCACGGGGTGTGTTCGGACCCCGCCCGAAGGGTTGCGCACGTGTCTAGTATCGGGTATGATTTCTGAGGTCCCCAGGGAGGCTAGCACCGACACCTGCTCGCAGGTCATGGAGCTTAGCCGCTATTCCCTATCTTAGACTCATCGGAAGTTGTTAAATTCTGGTTAGCGTAGTGAGTTTGAAATTAGACATGAAAATGTCCCTAGAAATTTGAAGCTCAAGACGATTTGCCTAGTTAAATTCATGGTACGCTCCGTGTTAGAGCATTGACCTATGTGGCCCCCACAGGGTTCCGACGAGCCCTGAGTGTTTAATGTCGGAGTATTAATGGCGTGGCCTGCGCTTATCAGTAAACTCTAGGCAAGTGTACGGGTCCTTTGACCAGTGAAGATTTTAACTTATGCGAGCGGAGCCGGAGGGTAACAACTTTTGAGCATTTGTCGCAAATTAAGGAATTTTACTTGTATTATTCGATCATTTCCTCCATTTTTACTCTGTGAGTCTAGCGAAGCACGAAACAACTTTGATAGAAGGCCATGCTCGTCAGGGCTTGCGACATTCTCGCACACAAGCCATGGCGAACAGGGCCTGCTCGTCCGAACGGACAAATCATAAGAAGTCCCTATCGTCTCGATAAAAACAAGGCAGTACTCGGAGTCAGCGATACAAGTTTACTTACA
>JASANE010019029.1:0-24393 GCA_030248225.1 Trileptium ribeirensis
CACATTTTAGTCTAGGTACATACACCTGTTGTGAAAATCAAAAAGCCCGATGGCTCAATCGGTACAGCGTCGGCCTGTCGATCGTTAGGTCCTATGTTCGAACCACAAACACGGTGACTCATCCTTGCATCAATACTGTGTCGGTAAATCGAGTAGCATAGCATGAGCGCCAGAAATGACTGTCGCCAGCAGTGTTATGTTTCGAACAGTGTCATAATACGTTTAGAATAACGGGCAAGCAACGGTTATTTCTGGTGGGTATTGTAAGTGCGAAAGTGGACGCCGCTTGTGACTCTAGTTACCACTGTAGAGCTCACGCGGGCCGCAAAGTTGAGTGTACTGGGCACCGCACTAAGGCTGTCAACAGTGGGCATTTTTTGCTATTGTGGTGCTCCGATGGTGTTTTGTAATTCGTTTGGTTCTGACACCGTGGAAAGGTTAATATTATAATACTAAAAATATGATACAAGTATTAATTATAATTTTGTGTATTTGTATGGCCATAATTCCGTGGGACGAGGTAGTTTCAGCCGTATTCAATTAAGGTTTTTGTTCTCTGTTACATTTATGGCAGTGAGAACGAAATTTGAAAATGCGCACTGATGAACTGCTACTATGTACATTCATGTATTTCATTTTATTTTGTCATTTAGCAAATCTAGCATTCCTTTTTAAAGCTTGGTATCGCGGGAACGTCTAACGGTCCGTAGTGATCATCTTAAATGCATCACAGTTTTCATATTATTGCCAACACAAGTATGTACACTATTCGCGAGGGACGACTCGATAATCGCTGGAAGACTGAAAATGAATAGCAAACGTTCCTATGCGTTGTAAAAAATAATTAGCCAAGTCGGTACACATTCCTTAACTGGTTTGACGGTAAGGCATGTAATAATTGAGTTTATTGTGGCATATGAAATGACATTCAGTCGTTCAATTCCTACTTCGTCAGCTGGCGAAGATACATTCAAAGTAGCAAGCTTTTATAAGCTAAAACTTAATCGCGGCAAAAAACTACCCACATCGACCAACTCGTTGTGTATAATAATAGAAGTTGTTGCAATAAAATAATTATTTGTAATAGTTGCTTTTGACCATGATGCTATCGTGCTCAAAAAAATGACGCTATGACGCAGGATTTATGAATTTCATTTTACTAAAAATGAGAATTTTGTTCAAAAGTCCCAATGTAACTGTATTTATATATCAATTATTTATGAATTATAATTATATTTTATGCCGCTTTACATTATAATGTTGCTCAACATTCGTTTGAAATTTCAGAAGTAATGTGTATCAACGAGCAAGACTGGTATTTGAAGAAGTTTGTTAACGACTTGGGAATTGAGCTTAAAACTGGCGCCGTTTACACGCAAATACGGCGAATTCGGTTTGGCTATCTCACACTTGATTCAGCTTTGCTCGTGAAACACTGGACGTTGGAAAATATTCTCAATAGCGTTACACATACGCATCGTATTTTGTTCGGATCAACTGATGGTAGCGCCAAATCAGTAAACAGCTCTGACGAACAGCAGCATCTGTTAAAGTCGCCAAGATTGAAACACGAGGCCTTGGTTGAGAACAAATCCTTACTCAGCAACAATAAACAGTTAATGACCTCGACAGGAACTGACTCGAAAACTTCGAACTCGAACAATGAACCAGAAATGTCGCAAAATCAGTACCACGAAAATAACAGTTGCTCATTTCAGAGGCAGATTGATGCGAAAGAAGAAGAGTTTAATGACTATCACGACGAAGAAAGTAGGGAAAAGCAAGCTTCTACTGGTGATCCACGTCTTGGTTCTATTGAGACCTGGACAAAGCGTGACGGTGGAAAAGAATTAAACAGTAGTAGTTATTTGCAGCGGAGGCGTGCAGAACCACCGCAACAGGATGAACGTATACCTGTTGTCAGAAGTTACAGAATCGAGTAGGATGCGAACCTTACGTACGGCCGAACACTTTTGGTGTCAATATGGTTAAAAGATCGATGATGGAACTGGCAACTTTTTAAAGTTAATGTATATGGACATAAGTAACCCTGAGGCCGTAAATAACATGGAGGCAATGCCGTTCTCGATAAATTAAGCCTAAGTAGGGGCTCCCCGCTCAAAGGTGTTCCGTGTTCTACCGTTATATCGTAACGCTCCTCATGGTTACTTGGGCCTATATATGTATATTTAACTGGACACAGCTGCATGGCGCAACTTCCTAACACCATGCCCATACGACCCCGGCTATCATAACCTCGAGGGTGGACCCGAAAACTCACTGTTTGGCTAAATTAGCGGTTCTCCCTTGGTGAGACCTAAGAAGCTATGGAGCTTAGCAGGCGTCAGGCGCGCTTCACAAGGTGTGTTCGGACCCACCCGTTTGGTTGCGCACGTGTCTAGTTTATGGTATGATTGCTGAGGTCCCCAGGGACGTGGACACTGACACCTGCTCACATGTCATAGTGACATCCCAATATTCCCTATTTCGATCTCACTTGGAAGTTGTTTGGATCTCGGTTAAGTTGGTGGTAAGCATAGTAGTAACAAAACGAGTTGAGTTGTGTCGCGAACGTTGGTAAAATTTGTCTCTGCTTTGGCCAATTGGAGCCGGAATTCTTTCGGCGGAAAGTTTGACCAATGTGGGCCCCACAGGGCTCCGACAGTTCCCTGAAGGTTTATAGTCGGAAACTTGGCCCTAAAGATGAATTTTGTCATGGTTCAGTAATCGATTGCTTTGCGATACTAATGTCGTTTGATTGGATAAATTTCGTATTAGGTATGTATAGTGGTTTTATACGAGCGTGATAAGTTTTGTAATTTTGATGGACCTTGCTGTCACTTCTTTCCGTGTTTTCCTTTTTCTTTGAGTAGTATAGGAGACAAGCGGTACACGTAGAGGCTTGACCTATGCAGGCCTCGGCGCGGGACGCTGGTCAATAGGACAAAACATTTAGAACATATAACTGCTGCCAGAAAACAAACGCTAGACAACCCGTTTTGATTTTTTCTTTTATTTATTTGATGATATATACATAGGCACGGTATGGTAACAAATGGTACGATAAAAACAACATTTTACAGGGTACTTGTAGAAACTTCATATGATAACGCTGATAAGACAAGTACAAGTAGCAAAACTGACCTATTTGCCCTACACTGGGGGTACCGAAATACTGTAAAATTGGCTTGATGGGGCCTTTCCGGTCCTTAAGGCTTTAAAAGTAACTCGACCTTAAGACGTAGGACACGGACCTTAACATCGTGATAGAAATTAAGGACTGTTGCTTCATCTGAATGCAGCGATGTGGGACGAACAATGTGCATGCCAAAAATAACGGACAATAACATAGAGAGTATGCATGACGGTAACAATACGATATCATGTATGGTACAAATATTCAACATATCATGAATTAGTCAACTCCTTAGTTTGAAAATTGGTTTGCCTAACGAACCCTTTTACGGAAATTCGCTTTAATACTCGACCAATATTGTATGAAATATACTTACCTAATAAGACCTCAGATTGCCGGACGGCTGTATAACTGATACAGTGGACACCGTTGGGTACTCCCGATTTCAAATACGAGTAACAAACAGCAGTAAACGGTTAGTGTCATGTGTTTGACAAATGGTATGTTTGCATGGTGTATTTGATCCCTGAGTGCCTTGGGAGCACAACATGCATCCCGATCCACAGAGTCTGCAATGGTGCAATCCGGCGCGTTAAAGAATGGGGTTTCTGCTAGCGATTGAGTATAATCTGCTGCAGCGTGAGCTTACACCAATGCGACAATCAAAACGGCGAAGGTTGCACCATTCCATACTCCGTACTTTCCATTGAACATGAATTCGCTGCTATGAAAGCTGCTCACTCCGGCTTGACAGGTCCAACAGTACTTTCGCTCTCGGAGATGAGTAGGTCTTGCTTTTGGATCGGAGTTGAGCTGATCCTAGATTGCCCACGCTCTCAGTCACAAAAGAATTAATCGAGCTTGGTCTACCAAGAAGGCACTATGCACACGAGTAAACGTATAAAGAATGACCACGGGGCAGTAGTAAACCCTTATACCGTCAATACGAGGGTTTAGTGGTGCTATTAAATTTCGGTCTCTCTACAGTATTCAGCACTACCGTATTCGACAACAGATCGTTTTGCAATTTCTGGACGGTCGGAGCATGTGTCCGACTTGAGAAACTTAAGACAAACGTGACCACTACTCTTGATGGGATGGATCCTGTGAGATTAATATTTTGATCAAACATTACGTGGTTGGACATCCACCTTCAACCGCTTCCGAGTGTTCACATTCGCTTTGGCTAATTTTTTCAGGTTGTATAGCCATTTTTGACCGGTCGGGGCGGCGTCCCAGGCCTATGAATTTTAAAAGAAAATTTGACCACTATCCTAAATTGAGTACCATCCTAGGGGAATTTGAGTGTATGTCATTTGGTCAATGTTAAAAGTTTATGTTGCGCTAGCGTTCTCTTCATTCGGTATCCGGAAATTTAGGAGGTGGCCGTTGGGATCAAAAGGTTTTCCCTTTCTTAGTGATACTGGACGATGAGGACCCAAAAAACTCCAACAGGCACCTGGTCATCTCCATAGCGGGGTTTCGATCCTACATGACCAAGTTCAAATTTTCCGTGAAGTATATATCTATTAACCTCTCGACCATCCTGTTGGTTATCGACTGTAATACGGTTAAAAATATATTCGCCATAACTACGGACAGGTAACCGGTAATAAGGGCGAAGATGGTTCGGGGTTATCGGATCGGGCGATCTTTGAGGGTTCGTCGGGATTGGCTGATTGCGGATGCCGATGGACCAACCGTGGTCAATCCGATATTTCAGTCCCGCGATTCTGGGATAAATTCTCCAGGATACCCTGGTATCTCGGGGACGTGTCGATCGCCTGGTATAACGCCTCGCGGCGAGGGCCGATCCACTGAACGACAAACATGGGTATTTTTACTCTAACTTTCCCTTGAGTCGGTGCTCGGGAGGCCAGCGGCCATGGAGGGCGCCCCTTTTTGTTCGGGTCGCCGTCCTGGGATGTTTTGCGCTTTTGGGGACTTTTCTAGGGGAATTGAGTATCTCTTCGTTTCCACTATATCCTTTCCATTGTCTGTATAATAAATGAAACTGAGGCAATTTAATATTGTTATCCAGTGTTTCGGGTTTATGAGCAAAAATGAGAATGGGTTTTTTCCATGGTACGCTGAGGGTTGAATCGCGACACTCGTGTGAACCTGTATCATGGTGCGTTCCTTTACTCGGAGCGACAAAGTTTACGCTCCTTGTCAGTTCTGAGCTCTCGAAGCTTGCGTGAGAGGCTGGTGCCATCTTTCCTTTTTATATCATCCTGATTCCGGCGGAGCCTTCGATAAATTTTAGATGAGGACGATTATTTTGGGCTTAATATCGGGCAACTTGTTGGCTTGCCAGGGGATTCACATTCACGAGGTGGCAAGCGAAGACCGTGGTCGTCGACCACGGAAACAAAGAATCCCACATTGCCTCTGACCGGTGGTCCCACGGAGTCCTGTCAAAGGGACCTGCGGGCAGTCAGCGATCGGAGGAACAGAGTGGGGCTCGGAAGTAGCCGGCCAACCTTTCTCTCTCAAAGATCTTTTGGCGGTCCTACATCTTCGGATGTGGGTTATTGGTTGTGGACGCGAAAGTGGGCACACGAACTGTACTTTTGGCAACGATTGATGCACGACATGGAACCGAATCCCGGTCCCTTTGAAGGGGGAAGGCGGGTCAGCCGGAAATGGAAAGCAGAAAAGAAAGTGAGAGATCAGGCGAGCACGAAACAAAGGAGGGCGAGAATACGAAGAGAAAAGAAGAAGCGGAAGCGGGGAGTGATATGGGAAAACCAGGCACGGCGACGAACGAGGACCATCACATGGAACGTCCAGGGAGCATCACTCCGGGAAAGCAACAGACACCGACTGTCTCCACTGATGAAGCATGTGAACCGGATGGACGTTGACGCTGCGCTGATAGCGGACATCACCGCTGTAGATGAGGGAATCATCTGGTTGGAACAAGAAGATGAAATCTTTGTGATGATTCATTCAAAGAAAGTCGGTGTGCTTCTACGAGGTGCTTGGGCGGACATGTGGCGGTCCACTGGCGGTAAACGATGGATTAGAGAACGGGTAGTCGCGATGACACTCGGTCGCTTTAGATTGGTTATGCTACCAACCGATCTGGGGAACAAGAAACGACGAGTTCGATGTCTATCGGAGCCAAATGGAGGACTAGGTGGCAATGTCAGACAGCAAAAAGGAGTGGTTGGTCATCAGAGTGGATTTCAATAGCAGCATCGGCAACAAAAACACAAGGCAAGGACAGCCGGCGCCGGCAGGACCGTACGGAATGAAAACAACGAACGATGCGGGGCGTGATCTGCTACAATGGTGCGACACCAATGGCTTGGATTACTGCAACTGCTACCTTAACGCCGGGTAGCGTGGAACATGGTACAGTCACCCATGGAAACGGTGGTATGAATTGGATAGATATTTGGGTAAACAGTCGCAACGGTCACGTCTGTGGAGGGACATCAGGACGATAAAATAAGACTCTCTGTCCGATTATCGGTCGAAACTAGCAGTGTTGCAACCGATGAAATGGCCAACAGTCTACATGCGGCAGGAGCCAAAACGGAAGAGGGTATTGGGCGAAAGGTTTAACGACAGGGAGCGAAGAGCGGCTTACAAGAATAGCTGCGACGAGTGGATCCGAACGAACCCAAACACGACGTGGGAGCAAATATCAGAAGCGATTCCATCGATTGCGGAAGAGATCGGCGGGACGGCGCCAAATCACAGCCTGGCACCGTGGCAGCTGGGGAAAGAACAAGAAATAGAAGCTAGACGAAGGGTGGTGAACGATACATGCCGAGTGGCAAAAGAAGTTGGAACGGAACTGAGACGAGCTCGAGACGAGGGCACTGTGACGGACAATCTGAGAAATCGGGAAAAAGAAGCATTGAAGGCAAGAAAGGCGGCGCGAAAAAGCCACAAGCGACTGATGAAAAGGCTCGAGGCCCAATGGTGGGAGTCCATGATCGACAAGACCGTCGAAGCGGAACGAAGAGGTGACACCGGGGCGGTGTACAGAAACCTGAAAAAGTTGGGGTTCCGGGGCAACGACTCAATGCCGGAATCAGACGCTTTCACGCCAGAAGAGTTCAAAGATCATTTCTCGAAAGTTTCGGTGGAAGGACATGAGAACGACACCGCGAGCTATAATAGCCGAGTGATTCGACGAATTCCACGGAGGAATAATGAAGTCAGTAGAGCAGCAGCCGAGAAGCTGGATCGCCCAATCGAAGGGGAGGAGTTCATACGAGAGTTGAGGCGGATGAAAAACAGGGCGGCGGGGGAAGACGCGATGAAGCTGAGCTTCCTGCTAAACGGAGGAGGCAATCCGTTGGGAAAGGTCCATGATATCATCAGGGAAATGGTCGAGCAACACCCCCAACGAATGGAGTGCACAGGTGAAGACGGGCTTCGTGATTCCGCTATTCAAGAAGGGGGATAAAAAGAATTTGAACAACTACCGCGCGATGTGTCTCCTGTCAATGTGTAGTCGTATTCTGGCAAGGATTATGGCTACGAGGGTGCGGGAATGGGTGGAAGAGCTACAGCTTATCGACGATAACCAGAACGGCTTCCGGCGCGGAAGATCAACGGCCGACTCCACGCAAATCATCATCCGCATCAACGAGGAGATAAAGAAAGCAAGAATAGACCCAGGAAACAACAGACCAATGGCAACTCTGCTCGATATAACGAAAGCATATGCACGGGTTAACAGGCCACTGTAGTGGGAACTACTGCAAAGACAAGGAATGAAGGGCAAATGCTTGCGTACACTGAAAGGCCTTCGCGAGGAAACGTCGTACAAGGTGCTCGGAAGACGGGATTGCAGCGAGAAAAGGACCCCGCTGCGCGGGTTGCGAGAAGGGTGTGCTACGTCTCCCGTTTTGTTCAACATATACCACGCGGAGGCAATGCGACAAGCCACTAGGGATCGTTTGAACGCCGCGAAACGGCAGGGGAAATCGGTGTGAATCGACTGGCAATGGGTGCCTGGCAACTCATTACCTCCACAAATGAGCAGCACAGGCTCCTTCAACTCGGCGGCAACGAGGTTAACAGTCACAGAATCGTTGTTCGCGGACGACACGACATTGCTTGGGATGGACGATGATCTGCCAGATGGAAAAGAGGTCATCAAGGCATCAATGAGAAGATTCGAAGAGAAGTGCCACGACGGGAAAGAGGAAAGCCTAACCTTCGCTCGGGACGAGAATATGGGGATCAGGATGTTGGGCTGTTGGATTGGGAGGAAGGAAGACTGTAATAACCGACTAGCAAGAGCCGGAAGAGCCTGGTTTGCGGTGAAGAAACGACTGATGAAGTCGATGTTAACAAAGAAGACACATGCCAAGGTTGTCCAAGCGTGCGTGGAATCATGTTTGTTATTCGACTGCGCGGTTCGGCCATGGCGACTGGGGGAACTAAAGAAGCTCCAACCATTCATCGACAAGGCCTACCGATACGTCTGGATGAACAAGAAAAGAGGACCGGCTCTCAAGCAGATGGAAGTGGCGGCAACAAATATGTTCGGTGTTCGGGCGGACTTGGGTGTCAATAGTATCCGGCAAAAAGTTGAGCGGAGGAGTTTGGAACGACTAGGCCATGTGTTGCGTATGCCAAACGAAAGGGCTACAAAAGCGATCACACTAGGGTGGTATGGGACGGGGAGCAGAGATGGAAACCAAACCACCATCCACTATTGGAGGAAGCTGATGCGTGAATGCCACCTGGATCCGGACTGCGTGGAGAAGGTAGCAACCCATAAAAAGAAGTGGAAACAAGTGATATCAAAAAGGATGAAAGCCATCGGGGATTGGGAAAAGGAGATGCAGTCGTGGAGGAGGCATCAAAGGGGTGACAAGCCAAGAAGAAGTCAATTTAACCAAGCCGATCATCATAGCACCGTGTGCGACTGGGATAACTGCCACAAGAGCTTCAAAACACGGGCGGGACTAAAACAACACCAACGAAGGATGCATCGAACTGGTACCAACAGACGGTTCGTATGTAGAATCTGCAAAGCGACGGTAACGGACGGCGAAGCCTCAAGGAGAAACCACGAGACAGTATGTAAAGGCTCCGAGGCCGGGGTCTGCCCCGTCTGTCGAGAAGAAAAGTCACGATCGAACATGGCACGCCATATAAGAATATGCGCAGAGAGGCACGGAATAGCCTTCGCAGATGTCGCCGTGACCGAGGGTAATCGAACCGTCCCGACGAACCCGCAGCTCTCACGCCGCACGTACCGCGCAGCGAGAACAGAGTGCCCGAACTGCGGAAAAATCGTAGCGAAAACCAACTTAAGTCGTCATCAAAAGTCAAGAGCATGCATCAGGGCAACTTGAATGCCCACAGCCAGTACCCATGTCCGTGGACTATACGTGTTCTCCATCAGGGGTGAAAAGCAGATGCATGGATGGATGGGCAACTTGTTGGGATCGTTTTGCTATGGTACAGATAAAATGGAATAAATCGGCTTTCATCGCTGGGGTGAAGACGGGGATACAATGTCCTACGTAATATTTTGTATGAACTTTTAAATCATGAGAGCATTTGTCTTCCCGGCTGTCTAGCCGATGGACAGAACTCACTAACGACTGAAGCTTCTCAGGTTTCGGGGGAGAACTAAAATTTAGCACTTTCAACCGATCCTATTACCAAGTTTGTTCCTCTTGGTCTAGGTTACCACCGCAACGTGCAGTGCATAACCCAGATGAGGTTAAGACTGAATCCGGGAGTGACCTAGTGTTATTAACAAAGAAGTCCTAGGCCCAAAAGGGCGTGTCATTTTCTCAATGCGTGACTTCCATTTTTGTGCGGCTGGGAGTATTCCCAGTCGATTACCTATTTCCCGATAGTTTACGTTTACCTTTCGCCATGCATTTTTGAATGGCCAGGCTAATCTACGTGGAATATGACGATGGTCGGGAGTCGTTTCATGAGACGGTGGAAACACGGACTAGCGTGACGTTGATATTTTACTAGGCATTTAAAGGCTTGTGGGCGTGAGTGATACATTTAAGCAGGACTTCACATCATCAATGTTATTTTTGTTAGCCTGGGAGAGCTCCCGAGCTAGTTATCGGGCAAGGCGGAATGCCTAGGGGCACTCCTCGGTTTCCTTATAGTGGACCATATTGAGAAAAGTTGGCTTCTATGCAACTCCTAAAGGGGCGAGTTATTTTTCGGCGCTGATATGACATCGATTTTACCGGTCGGTTATAGGTGAATTTTTTTATTTTCAGAAATCTGGGGGCAACTTTAGTGCCTTACAAGTGACGTTATGACCTTTGTTGGCCTGTGGGTGTCTTCCGGCCAACGGTCCATAAGTCCCCTATGGGGAGCCTTTCTCGGCGTCGGTATTTAGCGTACCAGCCCTGCTGGACTGAAAGAACCATTAACCTGTTTCCTGGCAATATGGGTAAAATTTATATTATTCCTGAGGGTCATAAACAAGCGACAAGAACGTCCTGACAGGAGTACTCGGTACCCGTCATCATCATCGGAATAATCCCTTTTTGAGGGGCTTGGGTTATTCCCAAGCCGATTTGTTCCAGAAATGGTCTGGTCTTGTACGGACTCAGGTACCTATGGTCACCGGGTTCACGGTCAGAGCTTCAGCAGTCACGCTCTATGTACTGAGTCCTGGGATGTTAAATGTCCAGGGCAATCATGGGACTATAAGTTGCGAGATAGGGGCAGGTGTCCGACTAAGTATACCCTGACAAAAGATCGGCACATTTTCATAATCTGGGGGGGCGATTTGTATTATGTTTGGTGGTGCTTTTCCGAGCCTATGTTATTATTTTCCTTAAATCAACTACGGTGCGGGATAGTCCGTTTATAGCGCTATCCAAAAATCTCGGAGGGCATCCCTCCGACGTGTGGATGTTTGGTAATAGATGCTCAAAGTCGGTCCTAAATGACATATAGTTATCAGGGGCAAATCTCGGTTAACTTTGGGTCGCTCCAAATTTACCGGTTGGAGGTCCCGGTAGATTTTATGAGTTTTGGTGGTAGTTTAGCTCTAGAACTATGGTAAAATTTAAGGGGGCAGTTGCACTACCTTTGGATCGGGTGTTGTTAGGCTCCAAAAATGGTCCAAAAATTACATGTTTTGGTTGTGCGGCAACTTTTGTTGACTGTTTAGACGCGAAGAGGTTAATTTTGACGGGTGGAGGTTTATGTTGAACTTTTCGGGTAGACCTACTTTTAGACAATACTTTGCGGCCGTAGGGACTTTGCCCTACTCTTGCGTCGATCGGGGGCACCTTCTAAATAAGGTCAAAAGTAGTATTTTCACTCTTGCTTGAGTTAATTGCAACAACTGCTATTTGCTACCTATGAATTTCAACATATCCTACCATAGGAATGAACTGGCGGGTAGTGCCCAAGGTTTGGGCCCGATCATTTTTATTTTTATTTTCCCCCTTCTACGCCTGCTATCCCTAACCCCAATTCAGCGTTGTATCGCTGTTTGTGCGTTGTGTGTGTTTGCGCTGCAGTACAGTTACCACTGCGTTGTACTGTTCTGAACTATGGTAATTTTGATATTTCCATCGGTGTTCCGAGGTATAATTCCAACGAAGAGACTCTGTCATCGTGCAACAAAATCCTATGATAACAGAGAGAGAAATATCTGGCAGTAAATCTGGAATATACAAATCTGAATAGAAATCTGAAGCCCGAATATATATATATACGACCTAACGGGTCACAATGCCGAAAATAAAAAAAATCAAAAACTCAGCGATCAACTCGCTCTGAAAAAATTTGAGGGTTTTGCTCTCGTCGGGTCTGAGGAAAAAGTTTTCTCAGATCCGAGCTAATTTTAAAGGGCAGGGGCAGGTGGTAAACATTATGTTTGTTCCAGGTTTTAATGTAAACCTGGTCTTGCCATAATTTTGATTTGGATTGAAACTTTGACTACTTATTCACGACAAATTATATCGATATAAATTCCCAGTGGTTACTTGCCAGTCCATGATCAATCAATAGACAAATCCTACCTATCTGCCCAATCCTGCTAGTATTGCCGGAGAGAATCATGTCAATCCTATAAAAAAAGTGATGTGGCTTATTCCGGCTCGGAAGAGGCGCACGGGTCTTCGCTTGACCAGGGTTCCTATAAATTTTAACAGTCCTGACGAAATTGGAGATCCCATAAAATTTCTCTGTGCACAGTCTGACAAAACCCGATACAATAAACAAATCACCAGAACCGAGTCTATATTCTTAATTAACCTTTAATGAAGTTACGTGCGACAGTGATCCCGTAAACAGTCATGATGCCTGTAAAGGTCGCTTTGACAAAAATATATTCCAACCTCCAAGTGCATCCATGGTCCAAAGGAAATGGGGTCAAAAGTATAGTAAACCTCAGCATAGCCTCGACGGCGTTGCTTCCGCAAGACAGGGACACAGTTAAAATCTGCGGGGTTTTGACACTGACCCCGAATGCATTTGGAGGTTGCGACAATCAAACGCAATTCCCGATAATTTCACAAATTTTCTTGAAACAATGTATAGTTATACTAAGTAATAACTTAGTAATAACAGTGTATAGATTACTACATAAACCCTGTTTGATTTAGGGTAGGAGCGGGACGATTTGTCCGTTCTCTGGTCAGCATTATCATCATTAGTAAATTTAAGTGACTCGGGCCTAAGAAAATTGATTCTCGTTTAACAGTTTGAAATTGTGCTCACTGCGTACAGAAACAAACCACAAAGCATATACATGAAACGGATCAAGAAAGATATTGCATAATGATTATCATACAAACGAAAGCCATGAAATAAATCCGCTAAAATTCGCAATAAATACCCGGTGCCGAAGCATACATGTCTTCCCAAAGCAGACCGCTCAAGTATAGTCAGACCTAAAAATTTTGTGTATTGACCCTGGTCGGGGTCATGTCACGGCTGGAGCGCCAAGCTTTAATATCCAAATTTTTCGTAGCTGTCTACCACTAAATATTATGTTTACCCTCCTGGGGCAGAAGGGGCCCGCGGGGGCCCATGCCCTTTACCGCAAAACGTGATTCGTTCGGTCCCGATCGCGGACCGAGCGCCGGAGTACTAAATTTTACACGTATTGTAATCTCCCAATCATTCTAGCAGCTGGTTTTGCCAAGGAAAGTTCGTTCCCTATCAAATTTATAACCGTGATCACTCAGGGAGGGAAAAATTCTCTGAAATCCTAATTCAGCTCAATAAGCTTGAAAATTGGACCTGTAACATCCAAGCGATTGGTTTTGTGTTCCACCTATGATCACGGGGAACCAGGGAGACTTCGACCAATAATTTGTTTTTTTCTTTTTACTTAGAATCCGCGCAAAGAGAACCGATTAGACGTTGGTAATTCCAGGGCTCAGCTGAGGTAGCTATTCTTGAACGAAGGGGAATGCCTTGCGGCGGACGGAAGAATCAACTAAAGGAGTCCTCTACTTGCTACAATCAAACTCAGAAGTTTAAGGTCGTTACCCATAACGTTCCTACCTATATTCCAAACCTTAGGGAAATTAAACCCCCTTTTTATCATGTGCTAACTCCCCACCCATACTTACAACGTCGATCCCTGTGGGCAGCACTAGCGTGTACCCCATCACGCGGCACTGGACGCCACGTGGATTCCTCTCCAAGGTCCATCGATCAAAAAATTTTCGCGAGCAAAACAAAACAAACATGTTGACGAACAACTAACTATGCCCACGGAGCCGGTCAGTAGAGTCGACCGAACTCTGTGGCGTCGAAGTCCAACTGATCGTATTTTTGAAGGGTTGGTCCTAACCTCGACGATGTTGTCGCTATCGAACTGTACAAATTTTGTCGCCGTCCAATGGGAGGTGATTTATTGTCGCCCTTATTTTCATATTTTATTTACGATCGCCAATGGGAAAAGTTTTAAAAGTCAATGTAAACTCAGGTCCCGTTAGGGAGAGCGGGACAACAAAGGATCGGCACCTGCAGATCTGGGGCAGAGGTCGAAAATTTTCGTTGCAATTTCTTTTGTTTCTTAGACCCTACTTATGTTGTTTACGTCTGACACCAGACGCTATTCATACCCAAACAATTTTAAGCTCAAAATATTAAATATTACTAACAAAGTTAATAATTATTACAATTAAAATTATGAAAAGATGAAGTTAAAACCGTTATTAAAATGAATCGTCGCGAGTGAACCTCGACCCAATTCTCATGCCGATCTCCCCGTAGATCCTACATAGCGACGTGCAAACATTGCACGTTTATATATCGGTCTGCGGCTTTTTATTTATGTTTTTTCTCCTTTGTTCCTTACCGTCGATAACAGTATTTCTATGGCTCTATTCCCAATCTCCAGACGATGTCGAACTCGATCCCCGTACAAAGCATAGAACAACAGGTAAACATTACACGTTTACCTATCGGTCTAGCTGTTTGTGTTTATGCTGATTCTGAAATCTCATGAGACCGAAGTCGCTTCGTGGACTTCCCAAGGGGGAACGCGTCATCGGAAGAAACTTTCCCCGCAGCCACGGACAGGGCACCCCTTGGGAAACCACCCGCCAGAAGGGCACTCCCGACCGGGAAACATCGGGGCCGCGGCGGGGCTCTAAACCTACCCCCTGTCCCTCTATACTACGTATGTTATAAAATTCGTAAAACTTACGAATTTTATCTCGGGTTTGTTTTTATTTTATATATAAATCTATATCTTATTTATATAAATATATATGTCTATGCTTCGTATTTATTTTACATATATATATGTATATATCTATATATATATACAATATATATAGATATTTATATATAAATATATATAGTTTTGCACCTTATATTATTACTAGTTGTTATTATTATTAATATTTTAATTAAAGGCAGAGGTAGACAGAGAAGAAGAGACAAAAGAGAGACAGAGAGAAAGAAAGAAAGAAAGAAAGGACGAAAGGAAAGGAAAAACAGAGAACGAAGGCAGAGAGCCAAGGAGAAACAAACAAAACAGAGAAACGACAGACAGAAAAAAATGAACGACCGAAAAGGTCGATTAAAGAGAGACAAAAAGGAAAAGAAAATAAGCAAAAACGGGGCAAGGAAAGTGTGTGGGGGCAAGGGGTTCCCGATGGAATTTTGATGGGCTGGGGTTAAATTCGGTCCCAGGACGAAAAATGGGTTCGATTGGTACCAAACACGAGGCGGTTGGGCCCCGTATTAGGCTCAGACCCACGCGGATCAGTTTATATATTAGTATAGGAGGGTTTAGCAAACTTTCCTGGCCTAACGGCTGGGCAAAACCCCAGGGATATCGCTGGACATGCCTTGAGAGGGCGATTCGAACGAGCGGTAATACCCCCTGTCCTTAGGGTGGGGTTTATAAACCTGCTAAAATGGTGCAGCTAGAGAGAGTTTCGACGGAGGTAGAGGCACTATTTATGCTTATCCCGGGTTAACGGGAGGGCGGACGGAGACCCGCCGTATATATTTGAAGTCGTCTCGAGAGGCGAACACAATGAGGGGTGATTTACAGGCTTTTGAGTTGAGGATAAAATTTTCGATATTTTGTGCCCACTATCAGACTTCGGCGACTCTGGGGCGTACTTTGGCGGGTTGCCACGGGTCAACGGAGGTTCAGATGAAGACCCGCCGCATGTCATAGATGAGTCGAATAATACATGCCAATCTTTAGGGCTGGCGGAAAAATAATACTATTTCATAAAATAGAAGAAAAGTGGATGTCGCTTTCTACAGTATATAATGGGAAATGACAGGCATGAAGAAAGGGGCGCGTTATAACGGCTGAACAGCTGGGGCGATCAAGACCCGCCAACTCCCGTTGGAATCTTTGATGTCTGGGCTATACAACAGTGTATAATGCTTTTACCGGAATTGCTCCTGAAACAGGAGGTAGCAATAGGGACACTTCTGATCGAGCGATTTTGATGGAAATGACACATGCAGGGACGCTTTCGCTGTACTCAATACACAACTTGAGTGGCAGATCGGAACATGACGATGTTCTTGGGTTATAGGTTCGATGAATCGACACAGTGATACCCAGAAGTTCGATCGAGGACCTTCCTTGGAAAATCGAAAAGAGTTATAAACTCGGCGATGGCGTTGATTCGGAGGCGATTTGGTCCGAATCGGTTAGTATTGTAGCAGTAGCAAATAAGACAAGGTATTTTGGGTCAGAGTTGGAACGGGCTAACGTACGCTTTAGATTTAGGAAGACATTAGGGGCCGAAAGATATTTGCGACATAGAAAAATGAAGCAGTCAAGTGAAGAAAACAACACTACCTAGCGTAGGCAGCGGTTGTTTCGACGAGTAAGAGTTATTAATATAAAGTCGATAACCTATGAACTGATTTTGTTCTAAGGGACCTTGAATTCTGCACCGAAAAATATTTCTAATTCAGCAGCGATAACCGGGGACGGCTCTTTAAAGCCGCATGCGGTTCCTTCGTTTGCCAAAATCCAAATTTGTTATCTTCGCGTTTGCCGTTGCTTTCCTTCAAGCTCAACCATGGAGAGAAGTTTTGGTTAAGCTAGGTAAAATTAATATTTTAAGATTTCACTACTCCCCAGCGAATTTCGGTGTCAGTGCTATTCGTCATGCAGCGGACAGCCACTGCCGTTCGAGGCGTGGCGAGTGGACGAGACGCCTCCTTTTCCCGGACAGTCGTAATTTTAACCTTATGTGCTTAAGAATGCACTCAAGAAATTCTGACCTGGTCGAAGTCTCCATAAATCCAAAAATTTATCTATGATTGGTTCAATTCAGCGGTATTGCGATTTTCTCGTCCTATGACACGGCTCCTATTCGACATGTGCACAACTACAAAAGAAAGCATGACATCTACAGCAGACAATCATAGCGACGTGAAAGACAGTTACGATTTTATACGGCATAACAACGGACAAAATCATACAAGCAATACGGATCCATGGCGCTGCAGGGATCAAGTTTACCCAATGGGTACATTGAATGGTTATCAGCCTTTCGGGCATTGTCGAGTCCTTAGTGGACCTTGATGAGAGTTAGGACCAAAGTAACAGACCGGAACGGTCCTGTTAAATATATACAAGAAATTGCGACAAATGTGATAAAAAGGTACTCTACGAAACGAATAGTTGTAGTCAAACTGAAGATTGTCTTCGTGGAACATTTTGAATAAAGAACAATAATTCGTCCAGTGTTGCTCGTTAGCCAAGCATAATAACGGGTATAATTATTCCCAACTGCAGTCGCTAAATGGGTTATCTTTTTCTATAAAGATGTGTTTTTGGTAAAAAATTTGTGCACTTTACTCGAATTTAGTGCACTAAAAGCCCAAGTGTAGTTGGAAATAACCTAATATATATGATTACCGTAGGAGTCCATAGTGGGCTAACCCGTAATAGTAGGACCCAATAAGCTACATTAACGCGCCCCAATTGCACATCCACCCGCAAACTGTGTTCGGCAAATTTTGCGAGACTTAGCAAAACTGAATAATCGTGGTATAATGAGCCGCCAGTATCTGCCACATTGTCGACAACAGGGTGACTTGGACATCCTATATTTTTTAGAATTTTTAAGCGTCTAGCTATTGGGTATTACCACTTTTCGATGGTGTAAAAAGCAGACCTTGTCTTCTTTG
Source organism: Trileptium ribeirensis (assembly GCA_030248225.1). Classification (NCBI taxonomy): domain Eukaryota; kingdom Metazoa; phylum Nematoda; class Enoplea; order Enoplida; family Thoracostomopsidae; genus Trileptium; species Trileptium ribeirensis. Next base: position 17,750 of record JASANE010019029.1, read on the forward strand.
CAGTTTTATTGCGGTTCGCGTCATAAATGCAGTCAACAGTCATAGGGTCTAGATTCAAATATCGAGATATAAAGAATACACAGCACAACGGACCAATACACCGCTTTGGTAGCTAAGCTACAGACGACGGTCGTTTTATCATTCATTCGCGTGACATTGGTAGCTAAACGTTTGTAAAACATCGTAAACAAAAAGTGTAGCTAGGTGTGTGTTGTACCTACACCCTCTGAAATTGATTTACTGTATGGGTGTGACCCTCTCTGCGTATACAGTAGGGTCGCGATTACAAGGGGACATTATATCGTGAACCCCGCATATTATCTAGATAAATATTGCTTTGAGTTTCGATTTGGCCTGAATTTAAACACAGGCCACCACCAGGGATTACCGGGGAGCGTTGGCTTTTCACACTGAAAGCGAAAATGTTGATTTCTTCCATGCTATAATAGCGCCTGTAAATGCGATAATATATGACCTTAAAACAAGTCCATGGCCGAATTACAGAGTCTGAATATTATTTTATTGTATATTTAACGATTTTGCACGTGTTGATAAAAATGTAGATATGGTATTTTGGTCTTGGCTACAAGCATTTGCAGATAGTAAATGGTTTTAGTGTATCATAATGGACAGAACTGATAAATTGAGTTCAATTAAGTGATCGATCTGTGCTAAATGTACGATACCTGTCATCAGGAACACTGAGTTTTTATTATAAGGCAGCATGTCACGTTTGGAATATGCGAAAGAAGATTCAATATGGCAAATGCTTTTAACCCTTTCCCGCATAGTGCTACACATAATACAGCGTAAATTATGATGCGATACACTTGTGCGGCGTGCGTTTGCACGTGTGTTGTTAGTCGCTAACTTTGCGAGGTTCTCGCAGGAACCGAGGAACAGCTCATAGATAGCATAATGGTAAGCGTACGAGGCTCGCAACGAAACGTTCCAGTGTCAATCCGTCGTTGCGGCAAAAGGTTTCCTCGACATTGCAAGAAATATAGATTATTTCTAGCGGCAAAGGGTTAACGGCCACGGTAGCGGCTGCCTGGACCCGAATCTGTATGTATGCAAGAGTATATTTATATATTAAATATACATAAAGTAAAGTTTCTGCTACCGCTATGTGGGCCTGCTCAGACCCACTTAACACTTTCCCTGCCGTACTACCATATGTGGGACTTCGGCGCACATGTCTTCCACGCCGAAGTGTGAAATATGTAACGAGTATTTTTCAGCAAATCTGCTACGAAATTGTTCGTTTTCCGAATAAATGGAAATGGATAACGAGATCCACAGTTATAACGGCAGAGGCTGACCATTTTAAAAATATCCACAAAAATTTAAGAGTGCTTGCCTGGAGATTTGCAATACATCAAATGACCCATGCCACCTTTAGGGGCCGGATGTTATAACGTTAAAGAATGGCTTAGAGTGGGGGTCCGGGGACGGCAGCTCCCCCGACTTAGGCTTAGTACATGGCTCATATAAGAACCTTAGCTTAGGTTAAGACTAATGCTTAGTATATCGAGAACGGCATAGCATGCATTTCACTTCCGACCGCAAAGGTTACATTAACCCATCAAATAATGGTGGTCAACTCTGACTGCAGAGGCTATTTTGGGGTCAAACAAAATTGTTTACTGGCAGATTAGAATATTGTACATAGAATATCAAGTTGACATAGATCAAACTTGATATATTGTATTTTTATCCCTATATAAACTGTGCGACTCAAGTCACCCTGAGGGCCGGAAATAAAATGCAGACCATGCCGTTCTCGATATATTAAGCCTTGGTCTAACCAAAGCTAAGGTCCGTATATGAGACATACACTAAGCCCAAGTCGGGGACTGCCGCTCTAATCTGTTCTTCGTTTTAACGTTATAACGCACCGGTACTCAGGGTTACTTGAACCAACTATGCAATGAAGACTATGTCCGAATCCGTGGGATCAAAAGTTGGAGTTTCATTGTCAAAAATAACTTCCTTCCATCTCTTTATAGCAAGGAACTTAAAACGGGGTTAATGTTGGGGTCACATTTCTCACGGGGTCAATTATAGACTGAGCCCGTGACCCGGATAAAAAATCAATCAGTGAAATTACAAACTTTTTTCATTACTTCCTCCATACCAAGATCTCACTAACATACTGTTTCATATAACCATTTATTTATTAATATATAACTGTTAAAATTTTTTCTGTGGAATGATCACGGGAGGTTATGAGGATCACAAAAATGCAAAAAATTACAAAATCAGCTCTATTGGCCAAATGCCGGCTTCCGGAATTCCAACGTAGCCAAGTGAAAACTTTTGTATTCCGCACAGGAATCGGAATAGCACCAAAGAGGATGCTAGAGATTTGCAGTGAGTACTGCAAATCAAACTCCAAACGGTTTGAAGGTGAAACAAACAGACGCTGTTTGTTGCGAGAGTAAAAACATCTGTCTGTCGATATATAGGTTAAACGAAACTAATGGTTTGAAGTCAGAGTCAAAACAATACATTTATTAAATGAAACCAACACAAAATAGAAGAAGACGAAGTGATAGTGACATGATCATCAGACCTTTTATAGTCACCAGCTTCTTCTTGAGAATACGGAATGTCCCAGAACTGGTGGAAAATTGTTTATCTCAGCATGATAGTTCTAGAGTGTTCGACCAACGTCATTTGTTTACGATGATGTTTCTGGAGATTTCAAGCGAAAATCTAGTTAGCTACATAACACCTCTCCAACAACTCGAAACCACACGAGGAAAAGTTAGTTAGCAGCAGAATCTGGAGTTAGGAATTTTCTGACGGCTGGAGCGACGAGGGTTGTGCGGTCCATATTCATCACCATGACGAAGTCTTGGATTTTGTGCTTATTGTCTTGGGAGCAGTGAGCCGCAATTTCTTCTGGATTTGTGCGGAGCAGTTCCAGTATCATCATTTTCTTCGACTCCGAATCTCGGCTGGATCTGGTCAATGTGGCGAATGTGGACATTTGGGAACGATCCGAACCCGTTCCGATATTTGTTAGTAGATGAAAAACCCCGGTTTTACCCCCCTCCTCCCAGTTGGTGAAGTCAAATTATGTGGCAATTATTGCATATTTTGTGCCCCCTCCACATATGTGGAGGTGGCGATCAAATGCTACCGATATCAGAACATATATATAGCATAAATATTATTTAATGTTATCATTACTTATATGGGTGTGACTGTGGTAGACGTATGGTTCATGCTCAATAATAAGTTAATTAATTCATTCTAATAAATAATTAAACAATGCAAAAACGTGTTGCAGACAGACAAGTTAGACAAGTTGAATATATATTTGTTCCACTTGTTACTGAGTCACCTAACACTTTATTTAGAGATAAAAAAGCTGATTATTGTCCACACCCGTGTACACATGTTTCAGACTATTACAATGAAATAGCAAATTGAGTTTAAATGAATGACATCATAGCTTTTTGCAATTATTTGGATATAAAGCTAGTGGAACGAAGATATGTCTGATTAAGCTAATCACTGATGACATCATCATATTTCAATCTGCTTAAAACACAAATAGACTTTAAAGATAAAAATGTGGCTTTGAATAAGGTAACATAAAAAACATATATATTATTGATATGTATAAGTATAATAGTATATAATTGATATATATCTAACTAAAGCTGTAGTTTAGAATAAATAAATGGGTAACGACTATAGTATTGTCATTAGAACTAGGAAGCAATTATTACTTTTATATAGATTTGAAAACGTTTTGTGATGTGGGGTAACTTGATATTTATGTGGGGGACAAACATATATGTGGGGTATGAATACATAATAAAACTATATCGGAAAATTTAATCACATTATTGCTCAAGAATTATGGATGCACATTATAGTGTTATGAGGGTAACATTATACAAGCTTTATGCATAAAAGCTTTTTAAATATTTTATTCAAAATCACCAAAATTGATAACTAATATTGATATTTTCCTCTGCGTGGACTTTTTATCTTGCATTAAAATTAGCATAGATTACTTAGCTAGTAATTTGTAAACAGTACTTTAATAACATTTCCACTAACAGTCATAGAGTAACAATAATATATAGTTATATGTTTTCTGCTATGCTAAATTCAATAATAATACTAAAAATAAGATAGGTTAAATAGCTAATAATATGCGGTTACATAGCTAATAAGCTAGCTAACAATTCATACGTAATATTAGAATAACTTTTTAACAAATAGTCCTAAAATAATAAAAATACATAGCTATAGGTTTTCCAGCACGCTCATTTCATTTTTTATAGTTAGATAAAGCTAGATTACATAGTTAATAAATTAGCTAATAATTTATACGTTATATTAAAATAACTTTTTAACTAATAAAAGTAATAAAAGTAAAGTAATAAAAAATACATATCTATATGTTTCTAGCAAACTCACTCCATTTTTGCTACTTAAATAAAGCTAAGTTACATAGCTAAAATTTATATATTACATAGCTAATAACCAAAGTTACCAAAATTCTTAAGTTTAGGTATTCTGCTACGCTCGTTTTATTTTTTGCTGCTTAAATAAATCTAAGTTACATAGCTACTAAGTTATTATTACATAGCCAATAATTTATAAGTCCTATTTTAATAACATTTAAACTAATAGCAATAAAGTAACCAAAATCCATAACTATAGGATTTCTGCTACGCTTAGTTCATTTTTGTTACTTAAATTAACCTAGGTTACACAAGTAATATGTAATTATTACATTTAATCAGCTAATTTAACACAATGTTTCAGCTAATTTTTGCTGATACATTAATATATAGATCATTCAGCTCAATCAAAACAACTACTATTATACATGCTTGTATGTGTTCAGTTTCAAGCATGACGTTGAAATGTAAGACTTCGCAATAATTAACTGAATGACATAATCTCGTTTTTATTATTTGCTCACAAAAGCTATTTAATGACTGACATCATCGAGTTCCGTGTTTTTATAATACTAATTTATTTGAATAAAAATGCTTTAGTAAGACTATATATTGATATAATCTGAGACGAAATGTTACAATACCCACTGAAAGTTGAGCTATAGCGTTGTTTGTTTATCATTTAAAGAGAAACCATATGCTCACGTTGTTTATCACATTGTTCATCCTTCGAAAGCAACTATTTTGTTGTGTGGGGTATCTATGTGTGGTATAAGTAATATGTTTTAAGCAAGAAATCCAATTTATACACTATTGGAAACGAGTCATACTTCTTAAAAGATACTGAGGTAGTGGTTTACATAAAATGTACTACAGTTAATAGTTTTTCATACCTTTTTACCTATCACTTGAAGGTTTGAAAAACTTTGAACTAGGTTTTCCACAATTCTGATTTCATTTATTTTAGTACATATGAGATTAAATAGCTAATAAGCAAGCTAATAGTTTGTAAGTTATAATTAAATAATTTCTCAACTAATAGACATAAAGTAGTAAAAATTTATACTTATAGGTTTTCGAGTAGACTCATTTGATTTTTGCTACTTAAATTAAACTAATAAGCTAGCTAATAATTTATATGTTATAATTAAATAATTTCTCAACTAATAGACATAAAGTAATAAAAATACATATCTATAGGTTTTCGAGTAGGCTCATTTGATTTTTGCTACTTAAATTAAGCTAAGTTACATAGCTAATAATTTGTTCGTTATATTAGACAAACTTTTCAACTAATAGTCGTAAAGTAATAAAAATTTATAACCATACGTTTTCGAGCACGCTCATTTGATTTTTACTACTTAAATTAAGTTAAGTTACATAGCTAATAAGTTATAATTACATAGCTAATAAGTTAATATCTTTTCAACTAATAGTCGTAAAGTAATAAAAATTTATAACCATACGTTTTCGAGTACGCTCATTCCATTTTTGCTAGCTAAATAGAGCTAAGTTACATAGCTAATAATTTATAAGTTATATTTTAATAACTTTTCAACCAATAATCATAAAGTAATAAAAATTAATACTTATAGGTTTTCCAGCATGCTGATTTCATTTTTGCTGCTTAAATTAAGCTAAGTTACATAGCTAATAATTTATAAATTATATTTTAATAACTTTTTAAATAACAGTCATACAGTAACAAAATTTTTTATCTCTATATTTTGGAGCACGCTTATTTCATTTCTACTAATTAAATAAAGGTAAGTTACATAGCTAATAAGCTATGGTCACATAGCTAATGATTTATACCTAAATATCTTTTCTACCAATAGTTATAAAGTAGTGAAAATTCATAACTATATGTTTTCTAATATACTTATTTCATTTTTGCTGCTTAAATAAAAATTCGTTACATAGCTAACATGTAATTATTACATAGCTAATAATTTATAAGTTATAGCTTAATATCTTTTCAAGTAATAGTAGTAAAGTAACAAAAATTTATAGCTATAGGTTTTCAACTACGCTGACTTCGTTTTTGCTGTTTAAATAAAACTAGGTTACATAGCTCATAAGCTATGTAATATGTATCTTGTTACCTGGTAAAGCTGGTTTTCGGTTGTGCTGGTTTCATTTCTAAACTCATCTTAAAAGCTAAGTTACATACTGATATAGGTTTCTCGCTGTGCTAATTTTAGTCACCAAACA
>JASANE010019030.1:0-61304 GCA_030248225.1 Trileptium ribeirensis
TGTAACATTTAATTTTCATTTCCTATTGCTCAAAAAACTAACAACACATTTTAATAATACACCGTATTAGCTACAAACGGTGTGTGTTACTGTTAATTCGCGAAAAAACGTGGTAGCTAAAGGCGAGTGCAGTGCCCTAAACAAAATTGTAGTAGCTAAGGGTATGTTATATACCCTCGTGAATTGATTTACAGCATAGGTATTGCTCTATCAATACAGTAGTGTCGCGACAACAGGTCTGCAATAGTTCTAATCTGTGAGGAGATTATAATGTGAACGCTCCTTTGGAAATGGCCTCTCTATTTGTGTAAACCAGTTTTGATTAAACGTGTAAGCCAACTCTGTATCTCCACCGGTTATTGAAATATATTCATATCTATTTATAAACCGACCCTAGATACGACATTCTAACTACCGCCATTAAAAATAGCCCGTAGTTTGTCAAATCCTATTTTGAGCAAACTTTTAACCAGATCCTGTATCTTCAACCGTTAATAGTATAGCTATATTGTAGTGAGGTCATAACTCATGAACTGATATGGGATAGCTTGCGGTTTATAAATAAATTGGTTTGAATATGTTTATAACTTGAAATATTTGAGATACGGTAGGTGTTCGATATTTTAACATAGATATCCTTAAACATTACCGTTCTCTTATGTTACACTAGCCAACCTGATTGACGTTGACGCAGTATACGGAGTTATAACCTATCAACTAAATGCTTCGAAAGTGTTATCATAATAGGTTGTAATATAGACTGAATCCAAAAATTAAATACGCAGCTGGTTAGTTCACTCGATAAAGTTACGCTGTGCAGATAACGCAGATGTTACTCGGTTTCGTTGGATCTACACCATACTGTGAACCATTCTTTCAATTGATCGGTTCCGCGTAGCTACTTTTTAGATTTTGTAACACTTCGGAGTTTTGCGGGTAGTTGTTTGCTGATATTTTGACAAAATCTATTATAGAATATCCCAACTATGATTTTTGAATGCGTTGTACGCTTCAAAGCAACTATTTACTGATAACATCTTTTCCGAATATTTTGTATAAAGAATTTGTTCTGACCTAAACCTTGACAACTCTCTTACGCTAGCATATACTTTTTGTAAACTGCTATGAAGTGGACAATATTTTATTAATGTTGGTTTGTAATCACATTGAAGCAGTCACTCTTAGTGAATTATCACAACGTAATATCAAACAAATTCACAAACGCAAAAATTTAGAGTTTAAAATTAACATGGAGGGTGAGGAGCTAAATTTGATAAAATAATAAACATATATATTGATAGGATCTGGATAAACAGTCAAGTTTCAAAATTTTCAAACAAAAATTTTTTTTACCATACTTATCATTACAATTAAACGGGATACATTTATTTCATTACAAAAATTAATTACGTTCTCAATTAATTGTGGTCAGTTCTGTTATCGCTTATAAATAGGCAATGATGGTCTCTTAAAGTGCACGCTACCTCTTTCGTGCACTTTAATAACGCTTCATGCTATCGAAAGCAGGGATGACGACATGGGATATTGAACCCTGCTAATAAACAACGAAATCCGAGATTAACAAATTGCATTGTCTTTTTTTGCTACTATTAATGTTTATTATGTTACTGTTAAATCTATTTTTTTATTGTTGTTGTTATCAGTTGAAGTTTAAAAAACTAGATCAGATGAAACTGCTATTCCTATGATTTATCGCCTGTCGTTTCAAAAAATAAATAGAGGATACTATAATTATAACCCTTCTGGTAATCATACATAAAAATCTATATGTAATAAATGTCCGTAGAAATTTAATAGACATGTATATATAGATATATTCCTACATACAGATATGATTATACGTTCGTAAAACTTGCACCCATTGAACGCATGCAATTTTACACAAATTACATAACATCAGTCATTGAATTGCAGCGAAAATTCAATCATTGTTTATAATAGCTATCTATAGCTCCACGAATTATATAAATTGTACTATACAAATTCCTAAATTAATTTTTCTTTTTTGCTTTTCGGTGTGTGGGGCGCGGAGTCATCAACGTTGCTAAACAAACACTGTACAAACTTAGCGCCGTTTATATTTGAAATGCAATGGTCAATGTAAAAACAGCGGCTTTTACGTCGAAAATTTATCGCAGGGCAAGCAGCTGCAATAATAAGGATGGTGAAAGCGCGGAAAACCAGAAAATTGTGTGTATTCTTGCATCGGCTTCAACTAGTATATGTTCACATTATTTGCGCCAAAGTGAAAGCACTAATGTAAAGTTAGCAGAGTACCTTGCACAATCTTTACTGAAAATAACTAGCGAACATTTGGAACGTCACTTTTTAAAACTTCAGCAAATTATAGAAAGAAACATATCTCCATGCTTTCAATAAAATTATCGGTGTTTGTCCTTATAGCATCAAATACGGGTGCGTTTTAAGCGTGGGAATTGGGAGGTTACTCCCTCAAAGTGCCGGAACCCAAGATAAATCTACCCTCCCCTGAAGGATCCTGTTCTCACCCACCGCCGCACGTCAAAGCCTCGATGGCAACTTTAACAGAAGTACGCAAATCTCTAGATTTCCTGCATGGCTGCTAAGTTTGATCACCGAACCTCCGCTATACAACCGCACGCTACCCCCCGCCAACCGGCTGACTATCTTCAAGACCGGAGACCCACCTCCGGCCTCCTTAGCATCGGCTACTGTCCTCTGGACCTCCTACTTTGAGTATTTGTAGTTGAAAATGTGCGTAACGACATTCGATTGTTGTTATAAAGCTGCGATTGCAAGTAACAATGTTCGAACGTAACATTAGCAATGTTGTCACATATAAGCGATATGCGTGACAACGTACCGTTTTTACGCAGAACCCGCTTTGCGTAACAACTCATGAAGATTATTACATACTATCGAATATGATATTTTCATACACACGCTGACTATGTCGAGTAAGCGCACACATTTCGCTATGAATGACACACATACTTGTGTATCTATATATTTATTTGTTTATATGTTACATAGCCAGTCATACACATTTAACATATGCCTATATATAATGCATATGATATAGTGATACGCCTATAAATAATAAGTTATATAGTATAGTAGGATATTACTGTATAGTATATGATATAGTGTATGATATATTGTATATGATATTACTATATAGTAAATTTGATATAGTAATATGCCTACATATAAACTACATACAAAACATCTAATACGTAGCGACAAACTGCACAGATATGATCTGGTACCCCGGCATAACGTAAGCAAAACTTCTGAATCCCCACCACATTCCACAGGATCCAACTCCTCCCTATATAATACTGCTGTAATAACGCTAGAATGTGTATGTATATATTGGTCTATACAATCAACTGAATTCCAGGTTTGTTCCATCAAGCAATAATAATGAGCGGGACAGCAATGGTTCCTGGTGAACAGGGAATTGTCGGGCCAACGGTCAATTTAGATATGAATCGTAATATTGTCGCGAGCGTTGGATGTAATCGCTTTAACAAATGGAAGCGAAAAAAATTTCCACGGGTTAGTCTCTAACAAATACACGCATTTTCCAATTGCTGAATAACTCCTTGAAGAAGTTCAAAAACATATGAACTAAAATCTTGGCTAAACTTTTACATATGGAAGATCTTTTCTTAATTTCTAGCACAAATATTATTTATTACCGAAACTATAATTTTGTGAAGACTTTTTATGCAATTTTACAAATAATTTTAATGTTGCACATGAAATTTGAGTTTAAAATATTATAAATAAATCATGTTATCTAGCTACAGTTTTCATCAGCATTTCACGACATATATAGTTGAAATTCATATGATCGCTTTCAACGGTAAAAGTTTATGCGTTCAGCCGCGCTGTTTGTTCAATACTATACGCGACCGCTGTGATACTTTGCAGACCATAAGTTTAGCTTTCTCTTGATGTATTGCATTTCGTGGTATAACACAAAGAAATTCATTTAATCGCGCAAGACTAGTTAGATTTTTTGCCTGAAACTGGTCATGGATTGCTGTTTTTATATATTTCATAATAATATATGTTCATTCGATCAATACATTATATATTTCCAAGAAGGAGTCATATACCATATCGGGAATTAGCTTCCTCCGCACACTACGTGAGTTGGACATCGCTGAACGTGAAAGTTGTTTTGTACAGCCTAGGTCATTACTAATGGATGCGAAATACAAATCGCCATCGGTATAGACTATTCAAAATTTAGCATTGGCTCGCTGTATAACGTCGTGACTGCTGGCTGGCTAGAACATTTTCATTAATTTGACAATAAAACCTTTCGTAAAAATGGTAAATAACTCCGTAAAGAACTGACAGGGACTTGTCAAGAATTTCAACAGTGCATGACCGCTTCAGCAAGCATTGATCACCAGATTGAAGTAATAGTTGTAGTATAGCCAACTGACGTGCAAGGACGTTGAATGCACAGTGACGACAAGTTAACTAGTGCGACAAAACAATTATGAAAGAGCAAAAACAACATAGCGCCGTACGTCCACATAAATCGTTAACCGCAGGACAGGCTCTGCTGCATATGACTCGTAATATAGCTAACCGTAGCTTACAATGCGTTCAGGCAATTCAACGCACGGATTTAGCGCCTTATGTTCGGTTGTGTGTATAAATCTCTGGGAAGGGATCCACCATATTTTCAGCTATTCGCCCATAGTCTGTGGATCCCCAATCAAAACTGATTGATTCGCAACCAGGATCGCCCTTTTTTAGCGATGTCTTCTGAGATGGCGTTCATTCTTGACTATGGCTAACGTTCATTTGCGGCTTATATCTGACGAATTCTCCACCCCTACCCTCTCTCCCATAATCCCATTTTTACGCTTTTTCTAAAGGAGAGAGTTTCGAAGCTCTAACGTTACAGAGTTAGAGGCACTTTAAGTCAAGGGTCCCAAAAAAACTAAGCACTTGAAAAACGTGTTTTTTGGAAATTGTAGAATAATTTCTGACCCCGTTGTTTGATTACGGCCAAAAATGCTGATGTTATGTAAAAACTTTGGCCTTTCAAATGGCGCATAAGCGATACGCTGGTTACGCATGTCAAGCGTAGCTATCCCATGTTGAAAATAACGCAGGTGGGGAGGCGCCAGCCTTTGGCACTAAAAACTTGGCGTTACATAAATGCCTGCTTAGGATATTTCCAAGTTGGCTTAGGCTTAGTTACGCTTAGCCTTAGCTTAAGGCTTACCCTTAGGTTTACCCTTAGGCTTTGTCTAAATCTTATCCTTAGGCTTAGTCTTAAGCTAAGGGTTAGCCTTAGACTTAGTTAGTCTTAGGATTAGTCATAGCTTTAGTATTAGGGTAAGGCTTAGCCTTAGGCTTAGGAACATTTTCACTTGATCCAATTGCTTACGTTTTACACATGGTATACATCTCGTAATTGGTCGTAAAACGCGAGTTGCAGATTTTCACGGAATTGTCGCAAACAAAACTTCATGGGATATCGTTGGAATAAGTAAGTCGGTATTGTAGCCACCAAACATAGATTCATAAACTTCAACGTCACCTGGTCCACCAACCTTCAGATGTTGCCAATGGTCGCGGTCATACGATACTGCGATCTCGTGGTAATAGTTATATCATTTCGCTGCTGTCTCCTTACGGATTTGTAATTTCTTTCTATCCAGTTGGTGTACAAATTACCCAAATAAGAAAATATTAATAATAGTATGTTACGAAGCTCGAGGTGATGACTGGCGAAAAGGAATTACGTAGAATAGAACATTTGCGTTGGCAAATTTTATAGTCGACACATCACCACTCGTAATTATCGGAACAGCCCAGGTCACATTTCGCTGAAAGAAAGCATTGATGACCACATTCACATGTGTTAACGTTGCTAATACAATCTTGCTAATAGTTCAATAGTACAATTATTATCTGCGGTATGCAGAACGATGTAGATAAATGTAGGATTGGATTGTCTAACTGCAACTATGTCCAGTACTTCGTTTGGTGGAACAATATTAAATCTCGTATTTCGGGGTCTCCCCATATATAATGTCGGTAACAAATTAATCCTTAAACAGATTATATACAAATTAAAATTTAAACATTTTGGGCTCAATGGGGGCCCATGGCATAGCCGTTCTGGGTACACGTACTGGATAAACTGGTCATCGGATCGTTTCAAAATTCACAAAATCGAGCTTAGCGGTGCCGAAAATAGTGGTATGCTTAATATTACTTTCATAACTGTGTTTTCCCAGTTTTAGACACTCAAAAAACCAGCGCTGATTTAACTATATAAGCAGTTACAATTGCCGTTGTTTTTTTACCTCCACTGCAAACACGATTTCAAAGATTAAGTTTAAAATTGTTTACGCAGCCTATAGTCTTATATTTAACACTGTACTAAATAAATTATTATTTCAATAAAGTAACTGCATATATTTTTGGAAGGTAATAATTATTAGTATAAATGAATGCAAGCTGCAATTGATTGTGTTTTGATCTTCTAAATGGGTAGGTTCTAAGTAATATATCTTCTGCCAAACTTTTGACACGATACAGGTGTTGTATTTAGAATCACATTCTGTATTATTCCCAGATTTTGAATTTTCCGTGATTGGCTTCCGCTTATTGCAATAAATGTTTGACAGCTACCTACCGATCCCCATGTCGGATATCTATTTAACAAACTCAATTTAAAAGTTGTGGCTGAAAGCAATGCTTAAGGGTAATTTTGTAAATACGATATTACAAATATTGTAGATATGTGTTACAATATTTAATGATCATATATATTTGATATTGATATATATTATGTCCTATGCAAAAGAATCTCAAATTTATTTGTGTCTAGATAACAGCTATATAATTATGCTTGCGCAATGAATGTAGAATCACGATTAATTACTATTGTGGGCGAAGCAGTGTGGATCACGAGATGTATTTTAGGAAAATGTTTGAAAATTCTTTTCCTATGAAAACTGACTCTAGCTTCGAAAGCGTGATTTACGATCTTAGTCTTATGATACCTGCGAAAGCACAGATTACTATTGTTTTATTTATACATCTATTTTGCAGATTTTGAAATGCATGCAGAAAGTCGCCGCAAACGATCTTTTGTACGCTTACTATAAAGTGTTAGCGCAGGCAAAAAGTGAGAACTAGAGTTTACATAACATTATTTTACGCATTTTATCTAGGTGCCATTCGTTTGTGTCATCAATTAATATTTCAAGCCAAGCCTAAAACCACAAAGGTATAATTGTAGTGTGCACTATGCCTTTCCATACGCAGGCAGGCTAACCTTTGTTAGCTTCGCTCTTTACTATAAACCTAGGTATGCGCAAGCGAAGGAGGGGCTGCTACCTATTAAATCCCGTCGTACTCAGATGTTTCATTTTTACATGAACGGATCGCTCCGTGTGCCATTCGTTAACACCTAAGTATACGCAGAACGTTATTGTTATGATTAAGGTTCCATAGAAGCGACGTAACAAGAAACTTAGAGGCGGATTAACTGGAATTTGTCCCTTCTAGGCCACTTCTTAGATATCATTCCAAATTATATAATACGAAACTATTCACGCAATTTCAAATTTTGAACCATGAACTTGAAATAATTTTGACAAATGGATCGCTTGTCTGCATATCAGCGAGTGAAGCAAAATTTCACAAGATTATGGAACTTGCATGTGACTAAAAATATTTGTCACAAAATATGTAAATAGTGACAAGTTATTTCTAAATTCACAGGATATTTGGAAATCGCTTGGTTTTAACATTTTCGGTGCAAATGCTTCAGGACTGACAGTTTCTATGTTATCAAAAATCTCAATAAGCATATTTGCAACAAAATATTAGAGGCATATTTTTAAATTGCGTCGTAAACGGACGTCACGCTATGGATTCTTTTGGTACAACATTTGTCTATAATATTTTAAATATGTCATATTTTTTCATATTATCAAACAACTGTTTAAATATTTGATTAATATATACTGAAATGAAACATCAAGCGAGTGTGCAAAGTGTGAAAATAACTATATAACTGCTAGAGCACTTCAATAAAGTACTTTTTACGATAAGTTAGAAGTTTATCGAAGGTTAGAAAATTTTCGTGTGAAGTTCGGTTAAGCCTGGTTTTTTATTTTATTTCAAGTTATTGTCTGTAGAAGCATTCATTCAACAAGTATTGTAGACTGTTCAGTTGGCATATTCTAATCTACCAAGATACATCATCTAGTACGATACAAAATTGGTATTTCCAATCACTTTTAGCCCGTTAAATTAAAGAAAATACACAGTCTTTGCACTAAACTTCACATGACCAGTATAGTAGCCGCTAGTAGCTTTTAATAGCACTGATATTTGTTCCTCTTGCTAGCCTCGATAGCGCTCAAGACACCAGTGTGATGAGCGAAGTGCAGTCCAAATTGCTGAAGATCGCTACTGCTGATCTACAGTTCAAAGCATATCGTCGTTACCACTATTCCAATAGTGAAATGTAGTACAAATAAAATTTACTTATTTACCTTTAATACACATTTATTAATTAACCGTTGAATCTGCATAACCAAATCGAATTTACTAAATCGTAACAAATATATTTGAAAGCTGTGATTCAATTTTACAGTACTTTTATCACATATATATTTCTTATCATAGGTATCTTCAGTATTAGGGTTTTCACCACCTTCCCACAGCATAGTTGTGTACTGGATATTTTATTGAAAATGTACTATAGTTCTAAGTGTTTATAATACGTAGTGCTATGAAATATTCTGCCAAAAATAGTATATATTATGTGCTAGAAATCCGTGTTTTTGAATCTGCTACTGTATTAGTTGACAAGTACCTGCTAATTGGTGTGACTCTATTGTGTGGCAGATGTTTTATTAATTCGTGTTAAAAATATTATAATTTATGTACAGGGTGTTCCACAAGTAAGTTTCCCACTGTGAAACTACATAACATTGTAATCAGTTGACCAATTCAAATTATCTTTAATCATGTTTTAGATAATTATCGTGCTTAATAAATAATGGCACAATATCACTTGCCGCTTAATGACAGAATCCACGCTACTCGGTTATACTATAAATCCGACAATGCTGCTGACGTAGTTCGACCACGGCTCCATTATTCCGACTTTCCTCCACCTTTCAGACCAGCTATTAGATCACTGAATCGTAAATTTGACAGTACCGGATCTACGTCAGATCTGCCACTCTCTGGACGATCTAAATCGGCAGCTACCGAGGAGAACGTTGCATGGGTTGAAGATAAAGTGTTGTCGCCGGCACACAAATCACTCAAACGTCTATTGACTGAAGCTGGGCTATCAAAAACCACAAATTACCATATTGTAAAACGTATATTACTAAAGCCGTTTATTCCACAGCTGCTGCATCAGTTAACGAAGACGATTTTGATCGCGGAATTTTATTTGCATAATCCTGGTTGAGCAAACTGTATGAAGACTCAGAGCTCGCAGATCGGGTTATTTGGTATGACGAAAACACTTTTAAGTTGAACAGACACGTTAATCGTCACAACTGTCGGGAATATGAAAATCCTCACGAAAATATTGAGCATCAACAGCACGCTGCTGGAACCACGGTTTGGGTCGACATGCATACTGATGGAATAATCGAAGTATTCTTCTTTGATGAGTCTGTGACTGAGAGCAATTATCAGGAATTGTTGAACCACCAGTTTTTGCCGGCTTTTATCCAGCTTCCCAATATTTATTAATTTTTCTTTTAACACGACGGTGCTCCGGCTCATTACGCGAAGCGGGTTCGAGAGTGGTTTGCTGAAAACTTCACTGATCGTAGGATCGGAGTATTGAATGGCCCGCATGCACGCCTGATTAGACACCGCCAGATTTCTTTCTCTGTGGCGTATTGAAGCAGAAACTCTATAGCCGACGACCAAAGATAATTGAAGAAATCAAACCCTATGTGGCTGAAGAACTGCCCATTATGGAGCCAGAGCTGCTCAAAAAGTTTGCCGATCTGTGTGTTATCGACTAGCGGAAATTATTCAAATGTATGACTTGCAGCTGGTCCTTTAGGTGACGATGATTTGTGAACTGAAGTGGATTCGTTGTTTATTTGCCATCAAAATTATATTTTGAATAGCGTTGTGGTTCTTGAGCAATTCAGCCACAAACACGAAAAGTTTTTATGAAACACTCTGTATATATAGCGAAGCCACAGAAAAAATCATATACATACATATTTGCAGCGTTGGGTTAGCGACATAAAAAAATTAGACGAGCATGAAACTATGAACCCTTTTTAGTTATGACAAATGCAAATACAGATGTGCTATTGCTGCACGGCGTATATTAAATTGAAGTTAGACAACAGACCATCGCTAACAGGCGATCGGAACGGCTGAAATTTCATAGATATTAATATGTCGTTATTCGCCAATTAATATATTTGGTTTCTGTTCTAATATATAACACATGGTTCCCTGATTATAGTTGTCAATTCTGGAACTTAATATTTTTTATTGTTTACAAACGCTTGACAGATGTTGTTAAATTTTCGTGTTGTCTATAACCTCTTGCACTCTGTGTCATATGTCGTTATTTAGCAGTGCGACACGAATTCTCTGATAAAATAGCATTGCTACGCAGGTGGTGCCAGGACATAGCTTACATCAGAATCAGGTATCCATGCAATTGCTGTAGTTTGCCACTTGTTGTTACTAAACTTCATTTGTTTCAATTTCACTAACTGAAACTAATTTTAATTGTAGCTGAGAATTTGCAAATATATATTTTTGTTATTCTGTACATTCATTTCACAATAATGTGAAAATTTTAGAGCAGTCGTTATCGTTTTGTAGGACCAGCTCAACATCCGAGGATTTCATGGCACTCAATGTGGGTCACATTGCGTCATATAACAGGATTATGCCATCCATGACATGACATTATTATTTTTTGCGGCACTTTGGCATTATTACTTGTACGCTATTCATACGGGCAATGCGCTTGTTAGCAATTCATTAATGTGCATCGTTCTATGCCAATTTTTCATAATTAACAATATATTTATATTTATTTTGGACTATTACAGCTTTCGATCCAAATGGTCCATATGCTCATCGTGTGCCAACACACTGTCGCGTCGATGGATTAAATGGTGTTTTTCCAACAGATTCGGAAAGTTTAGCAGCTCAGCGTCATCAGGTCCCGCTACTTCTTGGAACAGTTACCGACGAAACAACTAAAGATTATCAAAATTTTGCTTCCGCACAATTAGCGCGCGCGATGTGTAATTCTATGGCAACTATATATGGGACAATAATGGCACCGCGTATTGCGGCAGCTTGCAATAAATATTATGTTGAACCGTATGATCAGAGAAATGTTTTGTCAACATCTATCAATGTCGACAGTGATATTTTGGAGCGATCCTACAATTCAACAGCTACCCAGTTCTGGAATAAACAAATCAATGCCATTCAAAATGATGCTCAGTTTTTTGCCCCAAATTTTAAAGACGCAGCAGCAATGCGGGATCGTGGTTCAAATTCCAAAGTGTTCCTTTATTCTTTCGAATATACAAAAGACGGCATGAATACATCGCGTGGGCCAAGTCATGCCCAAGACATTGCATATATACTGGGTTTTCCACCATTTTTCGACAACTTCACTGTCCGCGACCAGCGTATGGCCGATATTTACTCTGATCTTTTAACCAATTTCATTCGTTTTGGAAATCCTACCCCCGCGGGCAGCCGTTATCCACGTTGGAAGCCTTTGACAAGTCCACTGGGCTTCAACTATTACCGTATTAACGTCGCTGAACAACGCAACGCCGACTTTTATTATTTTAGTGCAAATGAATTTTGGAACGACATTGTTGGCAGCCTAATTAAGTATTCGAACACATCGGATAACATACGTCCGGAAAGCGGCTCTCTTTCTGCTTTGACGCCAAGTTTGTTGAGTATTCCAATACTGCTTCCACAAGTTCAGTTGGCATCTAAGTTAAGGACAAAACAAGCTGATAACAAAAGCAGTAATACATCACCGATTCCAACTGTTATAATATTTGCCGCAGTTGTAATATGTTTAGCGGCCGTTACAATTGGATGCTTTGTTCTTATAATTCACAGGCGAAAATCAGCAGTACAGAAACGTAGATACACAAACGAAATACTTGCAACAAACTGTAACACTGAGCGCACACCGCTTTTGATATCTTAAGGTGATAACTATTACTAATTTATCGTTTTATTTTTATTGGTATATCTTTGAACTGGTCGTGGACTTCGAATTAATACATGATTTAGGTTTTAATTTTGTGGTACGCAATCTTCTTCTTGTGACATTCAAGTTGTGATAATGGTTGGCTTTTTTCAGACTGGGGTTTACAAGTCCGAGCTTTCTTCTGCAGTTCTACCGCAGTCATAGTCGAGTAAGTTCAAAAATCTAACTGCAGAAGTCCGTTAACCAATGGATACTATCTTCTAGCAAACGTTACAATTTTTGCAAATTGATTACATGCGAAACAAAGACTAGTTTCATAAGCAATTTGGCGGGATGTGAAATTGTTGAGTTTACCAGTATTCAGTACGGCTTACGTAGGGAAGTTGATCTACGATTTTATGTCATAGTAGTGCAAAGACATGCCATCGCGACGTTCCTGACCCGATATTAACACTTAAACAGGATTTGTACGATTTGCTGTAGATCCATATTCGTATCGAGGTATCTTTGTAGACCAAGGTTTATGTGTTCCTTGCAAAAAATTCAACTCTCATCAAAAACAACATCTTTCAGCTATAAATTTGTCTAAGTTTTACTTTAGTGTCTGTCGTTCTCATACTGGTTAGTTTTAGCTAAATATTTAAAATACTGTGACATGCTTTCCTAAGAAAGATAATATGTTTGGGTGAAACAAAACATTTAATCTAAATATCTGCGCAGTTTCACCAGCGTACTCTTCTGTGAATGTGGTATTTAATATGTATATAATAAAAGCGCTTAACCGCAAACTAAATTTCACAACGTTTCACACCGTTTTAAAATTTCTACACGAGACACGTTGGAGGATCCTGTTTTTGTTCCTTCCCACCGATATGGTTGGAAGTGCTATTAGAAGAATATATAGTTATGACGTACGTTAAGTAGATTTTTCAAATTTGTCTTCTTATTGTTTGATACTATATTTTAGGTATAAAATTCAGTTTTTATGCAGACTACATTTAATGCTATCGTTATATTCGAAGCCGAGTCTGTATTATTTGATGATTGCTATGGATTTTTGAAGTAAACCGGTATATATTTTAACTTAATAGCCAGGACGACGAATTATAATTCGGCCAAGCTTGAAGTATATTGTAGGTTTCTGTAACAACGAATAGCCGAATTAGTCGTATTCGTATGCTACAGAATCCCACAAAATCTTCATTATATAACAATCCGGTTAGCCACAGATATCGCCATATTATTTCAGTTTTTTTACAATTTTGACTTCGCCTTCCAGTTTGCATACTGTGTGATCACTTATTAATTTTCGTGCATCCAACACGAATGCTACTAATCAATATTCATTTTTGGAAAATTGATAGAAAATCGATTTAAACGATATTGTTTGATTCGCCACTCATGTCGTAGGAATAGTAATTGTCGTTCTAATTTTGTCTTCTTCTTCTGCTTTGTCCGTTCGTTAACGATGTGATCGCTCAAATAACTTTCGTGGATCCAAAATAGCTGTTAGTATTTGATATTATTAATTACACAGATTAATAGAAAATGGTAGTGAACTATACTGTTCATAAAGTTATATATTTTATTAGCAACTGATTTCGCCACTCGTCAGATTATTATAGTCGTGCCAATTTTTGCTCCACCTTCTGCCATTCACTGATGATGTGTTCACTTAATGAATTCTCGTGTATCCGACACTTCAGTTTATATTCGATATATATTCACTACTAGACAAATAGTTAGTTGATCAAAGTAAATTATATTTTTAGTAAAGCTAGGTAAACCATGTACATAAGCCGATAAGTTGCTGCGAAAGCTATTGTCTGATGTTACAACGGTCGCTTTCTACAGGGGCTGCAGTGCCATTTCACTTGTTCCAAGAAGAGACATTTTAGGAGCTGTTTGTGAATATGTTGGCGAAACATATCTCTGAATTAGCGCGAATTTGTTAGTAGGTTATATATTGAGTGACGTCATACATAGTTCATAATAATGGACTTCTAATCCAAACTATACAAGTAAATAATTTCATGCCCCGGGAAATTCCGCACAAAAGAGGTGATGGCTGTAAGCTAACTGGCATAGAAGTCCTATTCCTACCGGTATTTTCGCTGGCTATTGTGACGATTGCCCATCGGTTTGTCTGTTCAGTACATATAATTAGCTGAAGATTTGAATTATCACTGTTCGGCGGATATATTACTGATAAAAGATAATATTAGCAATTAATAAATTTTGAATAGTTTGCATAAACTATATCATATTCGAGTACGGAGCGTAAGGGGGTAGTTGGCATCCTCAGGAAGGGTGGATGAAGGGTTGATCAGGAGCTCGTGGGGTTTCAGGTCTCAGGGGAGCTCCACCTGAATCCCTGCTTCGGCATACATGTATAAGCCCATAGTTTGTATTATCGTTTGTAGCTAAGTTATTAACCAACCGATTTAGTTCAAAATTTTTCAGCTGTGGTACCCTTAGGTGTTTCTATATTGAAGCATTGTCGATGAGATATGCTCCCGTACGATGAAAGAGACCCAACAAATTTAAATTTTAGTGCCAAATCCAAAGTATATATTTTCGGATTTGTTGATAAGTCTCAAACCTTACCTAATAGCAGGAAACATGAAATTGACTGTACCTGTCGAATCGCATTGACGCATTGAGTTGAACGCCGTAATAATTAGGTTAATTCTGCGTTTCAGCTTATTTAAGGAGCTACGTCCCATTAGGTGAACTCCTTAAAATATCCATCAATTCGACCGATTTTAATACCACTCGACTCCGCTCGTCAATGCTGTTCCAATGCCACGTAAAATTATAGATATATTGAGAGACATTTTTTTCGCGAATGCTGTAATAAACAAAAACTCGAAAACATGTTAATAATATGATTCTGGTATAGTTTTTTCACCGCGTCGAAGAGCAGAGTCAAACCGTTCAAGATTATTAGTGTTTCTTCATAATTACCATATTAAAAAGAAAGCAGTTTAATACATTCTTAAATTATTGTAGGCACCGTTTAAAACTATAACTGACGATCACGAAACTATATCCTAGCCGATGTACACACGGACTAGTTACAAAATTCTGTTTTGAAAAACTTTACAGTTCCACTCCAGGCATAGAGCTAAGCAATTTGGCTTATTACTACGTTTCTGCATTTACACAATTCCTTTGAAACTTATAAGTTTAAATACTTGCATTCTATTTCGCAACTAAGGTGTATAGTTCAACTATGATTGCTTAATGTTTCATAAAACGATAATAACCCAGAATTTCTGTAAATCACCAATTGTTCACATTTCCTACTTCATTTTTAAATCACATTTAAATTACCCTGTTAATCTTAGCATTGAATATTAACTATTTCCCTTTATATTAAGGTCTAAATTTCTTAAAAACAATGCAATGGAATATAATAATATTAATGACAAGGAATATCACTGATATTGAGCACAAGAATTTCCAAGTTAAGGAAAATTTTCTGAATATTAAGGGGCAATCCCTTTTCTTCTGTACTCCAACATTTTGCGTGAAATTTTTAGCACTGAATATTCGGAATATATTCCTAAATATCTAAGGAATATAGTACTTAGTATTAAGGAAATTTTGTCCCGAATGTCTACGAATACCTATATAATTGTTATACTACAGAAGCTACGTACACAACAATGTCTGCCACGAATTGCATTGTATTCCTTAAATTCGTTTTTCCTATTAACTGATTTTTTAGGAAATTTGTGATCTAGAACCCCTTAAAACGGTCCACTTCCATACTCCCTTGAACCATTTTTGTATTCTTTCCACCGAAACAGGTTCCAGCACGCTGTCTGCAACGCGTGATTAAAACGCAGTGTTTTTGGTGGATTTGATTTTCTAAAACTGCTTGTGACCATCGTGTTTAAAACACGCATTTAGCAGCTACAATGACTGGTTGATGATAACTGTTAACGTCTGCATTACTGACATTACTGACGCTTTGGAAAGCTATAATAGTCAGGCTTCTGAGTGCGGGAATGAGATGTCATTATTTATGAATCCGACTACGCTGCGAAAAGAAGGCACGAATTTTGATTAAACATAATTTTCCATTACATAAGTTATTTGATGTAATTATATGGGTCCTAAAAAGAGAAATTTATTATAACAGAATATAATCGGCAAAAACCAAATAAAATGATATATAAAACAAGCAGTAAAGTGAAACGTCAAATCTTTGTTGTTGTTCAACGCTTGTTAAAATCTCGATCGGAAAACGCCTAAGAATGCACAATTTTATGGCATTCTCCGCAACATTAACTCTAGTGAACTGAAGTTTCAAAGAATTGAACAGCTTAAAAATAATTTAAGTATATATAATTTGTGCAAAAATATTATAATAAAATTTAGGTTCATATTATCCTTTGACGAATTTGTATTATATTTAGTCTGCAAATGACAGAAATTATGAAGATAATATACATGGATGCAAATTGGCATATACACTGTTTTATTGATCGACAAACACTTTGCAGCTTAGGATATTTCATACTCTTCAGAATTATTAATTATATATATAAATTTAAGTAATGCGTATTCTTCCGATATATACATCTAGACCGTGATTAGATTTTATAACTTATGGGTCAAAGAGCTTTAGTGCATAAACTAACCGACAGCGTGCATGGCGAAGCGTTATGTTACGACTTTGTCATGCGTGGTGTGTTTGCCTGTGAGTTGTTATTCACTGAATCTGCGAGTATGCTAGGGGACCGTGCAAATGCTCCGAAAATGTGTATTGGTTGATAGATTCCGAGTCCAATCTGCCGCTACACCAAAAAATTGTCCATGCTTGAAAGAAATAGACCTTGCTTTACGAAAGGACGGGTTATAAATTTCGGATCATGTAGGGTTCTCTCAACGTATCATCTCAGGTTTTTCACTGAGGTGATCGCGTAAAGCGTCATTCCTTGCAGCCAAATAATGGGCCAAAGCTAAACGCAATGCCTTAATGAACGTCTAAAAGCTTAACCCAAAGCCTAAGTTTAGCATGGACCCGCAACTGAGCATCAAATTTTTGAGACACGGGAAACATATCAAGCTTCCCGCACTGTTACATAGAATCTTCTTTGTCGATGTTAACCTACCGTTTTGTATTGAAAGTCCCCAAGTTATAGTTAGCGTATGGGTGCCGACATTCATTTTCGTGGCAATTACAGCGAGAGTTACCGAGACACAAGCCGTAAAGGTATGCCATTTCCGACACGGAAACTCTGTTTACCTACTAAAAAAAGTTGCGCCCATTTTACAGGTGGATACCCAGGAGCAACCTCACCTTAATCTCTTGCCTAAGAATAGGGCGCGCACTGAAAGACTCGAACGCGCGTAATGATTGTACAATCTGCGCTCTAACCACTGCACCACACGACTACTTATCGTTTTGTACTTTGTATTTACCCGTTTTGTACATTGTATTAGTTGTTGTTATTTTATACTTTACGTTTGGTGGCAAGAGGCATCCGATAAACTGTTGGCACCAAAAAATGGTCAAGAATGATTCAGATCATTAGTAGGTGTTCGCCCATACAGCGTTAATCAGTTCCCGCAGTGCTAGTGTTACCCAATCATTACCTGCAAATTACATGCAGTCATTTGTAATCGATGAAATATTTTTAGGGTTAGCTATATATGTGTCTCATAAACAGGTCCATCATATGTGTCTGCAAAGGGTATAGGGTTACACATAAAACTATCAACCTCTGTGCCACACGTATTCTCTGAACCGGCGCTCCCCTTTCCCTCTTCCACGCGCTGAAGATACTTATTAACTTTAATTAAGAAAATGTAACGTTTTATTTTCCGTGTGTTATTTACTGTGTTAAAATATATTTAATATGTTGAAATATACATCCATGTTATATTGCAAATATTATTCTTTTAATAATCAAAAACACGTGTCTTAAACGGTGTGTAAAAGAAATAATGCCGCTGCACTAAATGAACATATTACGAATGGAACGATATTCAACTTGAATTTTATTTTCGATCAATAAACAAATTGCACATAACCTATGGTAGCAAAGAGGAGACCTGATATATCTCATCTTTTATACTGGTCCGATTCACTGTTTGTATCAATTGCTCAGAAGCGCAGCAGAACTCTTCACCTGGTCAAAGATGATTTGTTGCTGGGTTTGAAACCACTGAACGCTATCAACAAATTACTCATACTACGAAGCATGCCAATCGTGATATTTGTAAATTAGATATCATGATAATTAGAGTCTTTACCCGAATCCCCCAACCCGAAATTGGTCAATTCTAAAGATACAGCGAAATTTTAATTTTAGTACCGTTCGACTAGGCTCGACGAGCTGAGTCAAGAAATATCAGGACCTATAGCGACCATAGCTACCTGTAGCAGTGCGATGTAGGTTTAGGCTTACGCTCAGGATTTAACATGAATGAAAGTAACTCTTTAAAACATAAAATAATCACGGTAATTCTATCACCGTTCCACTCAGTTCGTCAACACGGTTCGAATGGTATGTAAAATTATACATTTATCGAGAAAAAATTCGCATAGGTATCTATAGAGGGGTAGTGCACATTATCCACTAAGGGTCGCACCCACCAAGCCACATTTTCTGCACCTTACTCCGCGTCTATGGCGGGTCGGAAATTGGCAAAGTTGGGGTAAATTCTAGCAAAATTGGGGAAACGTATTTATTAAAAGTTTTCAAAAACTTGCCATTCCCGTATTTACCGCCTCCCCCATCATCCTCCAGTTGGAATCAACTACGCCCTGAGTCAAAGGACCATGGTATTGATGAATTAATAGTCATTCAGTTACACACTCTGATTGAATATGTTATTTAAGATTTACATCAATGTCTTCCACTATAATGACTTTCTAGATGCTTTACTAGAACCGTTAGATAGCAGCTATTTCTAAAACATTTGCGGTTTGTCCTGTATTTGTCGATAATTTAGTTTAATCATATATATACAAAACGATTTGTAATGTGATTGTGCATAAATTCAAAGTCATTGAGCATGTCTGTCATTTAATTCAATCATTTTAGGATCATTATTGGAGGAAATTTAGTAAACATAGATAAACAATTTATCGTTGGCTTCATTGAATTCGACATTATAGCTACCTCGGGCACAAACTAGGTACCCCTGGTTAGTGCTTCTCCGCGAAACTTTAGGCTCCGCTTGGTTTATTTTCCGATGGTCAATTTATTCTTCTCACCGACAAATCACTGGTTCATTGAAAAAACGAGAGGATAAAGTTTAAATCTTATCCAGACGACAAACATTTGATAAAAACGTAAAAAAACTGACCAAACATCAATATATACGTACAGAGGTTCTGGTGCAATTATCATAATTTATTTAATGCGGTTTCTCCACTTCATAACCTTAGTAGTATTAATCAAAACCGTTAAATTCTGGAAAAATTGTAGCGAATGGAAAAAGACGCTGCAAAGGAATTTCTGCCATGCGTTTTGAATTAAGTTGCAGATGTCATGGCAGTTTAGTGCTTGTGAATAGTTATTTGGAGTTAAGTCTTTCGTTTGGAGCTCCTTATCTTTATTGATTTAAGCTCCTATAGCTTTGTCTGCAAGTATTTGTGAACCTAGATTTGACTGAAATCTGTCAATTGACCGTTTACATATATCACATTAACATATGTTAAGTGATAGCATTGCTTTATCTTGTCATTATGCGAGAGTCCACTTCAGGTGCGTACGCTTATGTTGTTCTTTTGCCAGGTTAGTCCAGGATCGTAAACGCGCTGAATAGACCGAACGAAGGTTTTCCTTTATGTACACAACCAAAGATTTGTGATATAGCAGCATGTAGGTGCTGTTCGCGGTCGCTATTTTGCGATTTAGCATCGCATTTTTGTGATAGCGCACACGGGCGCGATTACCAATCGCGTTTTTGTATATATACTGCAATGCGCACATAGACTGCCAACATAGCTGTCCGATTCAGCATGTGATTTGGTGAACGTGTAAAACCGTGCGAACTTACGCAAATTCCATTCGTACATCGTCGAGCCATTATTGGCGTTCACTAAAATGTGAATACCCAAGGCATAAATGTGAACGCGAAAGATACAGTTTTTGATTTTGACAAAAGACCAATCAGGGTGTAGGCACCTAAAGTGGACTCACGCATTAGTGCTTTAAATGTGATTGTGATTAACTCATATATTCGATGGAATAAAGCCAGCCAAAATAAACGGTGCCTGCACAACACCTGATCAGGTAGAGGTTAACACCTGAGCTCTGGATTAGCAGGACTACGCCGTGAACTGCCCGGTTACGTTCTCAATAAAGTAACCTGTATCACATTGCACTTTTTAAACTGTTCTGCATGTTTGCCCATACATGGTCATAGAGGTAGAGGGGGATTATCCGCTGAGGCTCGGACCCCGTTCTAACAGCGTCGACGGTATCGCTTGATCGCCTCAAGGTTCGCGCCCCATCCCCACCCCCGCCAAGAATGTGCACGAAAAATGATAATCTTGAGAAGATAGGCAAAAATTGAGGTAAAATAGGCAAAAATTAAGAGAACATCGGTAAAAGTTTTACGAAAAAATTTAATCAAAAAAGATTGCCGAAAATTTGCCGCCACGCTCCCCGTCGCACCTCCCCCTCTCCGAACACCCGCTAGCCCTCTAGAACTTCGGACCATGTATGGTATTTCACACGAAAGTTTGGCGTACATCACAACCTTAATAAACCGGAGCTGGGGGTACGTACCTAAGCGCAGCAAATAAAAATAATCATTTCCGACTGTATGGCATCACCGGACTCTTCGTTATTTGACCTGCGGCGAGCCGGTAGAACTGCCGGATGGGAATTTGCAACAACGCTACAGACCTTTCCATAATTAAGTTTGCTAAATTTTTCTAATATTCTCCCTTAAAAGACGAAATTTCTCCATGCTGATTATGCCCGAAATCTTTATTACTCATTTTGAGTCTTGAAATATCATTAATTAATATCAAAAGTACATTATGAACCTTGGAGAATGTGTATTGCGGCTTTTATGTTATAGTGCCCCGCTCTTTGGAACTTTTGTGCCCCTGTGGTAGCGACCATACCGTATAGATAGTCATTGTCACACCCATACCGTAAATAAATTCCAGACGGTGTACGACACACCCCTAGCTACTTTATTCTCTGTTTACAGTGTCATACACATCCTTTAGCTACGAATTCGGCTTGGGTTATCAGTAACTGGCACTGTCTGTAACTAATGCGGTGTATTAGTCAGTTAAGCTGAGTAGTTTCTTTAAAATCTCAATATTTGTGTATAGACCATACGCATGTTGACGAGATTATGCCGCACAGCGTCAATAAAATTACAAAGAAGACACGGTGCGCTTGACACCGTCGAAAAGTGGCAATAACTTTAGCTAGGTACCCTTGCAAAAATTTATAAAACAAGGAAACCCAGTTTAAGACACCAAGTTGTCGACACTGTGCCAGCCACTGTTTTAAGAACAGATGTTCAAAACATTAAAGACATTTTAATGTGAAAGCCGCATAACACTCATCTGACACTACATTATATACGCTGTGAGATGATGCGGTATATTTTTCAGATAGTTGTGCACTTTCAAGAAGAAGACAAGTTTCCCAGTTTTGTTTTGTCCCCTCTTCCCAACTTTTGTTCCAACTTCGACCAACTTTTTTATTTTCTTAAAGTTTGGTGCAAAATTTGAGAAGGGTAAATTTGGGACGGGGGGATGGTGGTCAGAGACAGGACAAAAGCGTGAAACTTGTTCCCTAAAATCGGTACAAACCACGCAACAATGGACCCGTCATTCCACAACGTACGTAATGTAGTGTGACGTAAGTGTCGCGCTCGTCTTCAGTGGTACATCGTGAACTCTAGTTAATATGCGGTATACTTTATTCAATATGCAGTCATCCATTGCACAGTTACGGGTATATATAAACGCAACTATGTTTTACGCTGCAGTTCCCACAGCAGTGTAACAAATACTTAATCTATGCCAACCTACTCAAAAAAACAGCTTACATTCTAAGTGTATTGCGACCATAGTCACCTGGTCCATAATGTTTGCGGAATAAGCTTATATAAACCAGATATGGCTCTACGCTACTTTATTTGCAATTTTTAGTTGCCTAAATGTAGTAAGTCGAATCCGAGTCATTTTGAATTGTTAAACGTTCTAAAATGTCCCAATATATATATATATAGTGGAACAGCACAACGCTGCTTAGTACAAAAATGCTGTTAAAAGGTGAAAATGCTATTAATTATTAGAGTATTAAAGTATTAATTCCGCGTAAAAACAAGCTTCATTGACGTCAAAAATAGTGGCCAGTATTCTATTTACTCATGCCGAACATAAATATGCCATAGAATAAGCTACACCACTAAGAAATACTTATCAACACATATTTGCGTCCGCACGTAAGTTGATTACAGTAAAAGAATCATTCAAATAAAACGTGTATTGAGAAAGTTACGTTTCGCCATGGTAAACTTTAACTAAAATGTATAATTTTTATATATAACACATAAAAATATCAAATTGTGCGTAACACCACCGTCGCGGCACAATATGGTATCCTGTTCGGCACATCAGGTTGCCGGGAAACCGGACTACCCGACGGGCTGGAATAGCAGTCTAGCTGACCGGACGACCTGCAGAACAAATGTGGGCCTGCCGGTGGCCAATACGAATATATACTAATTGCATGGATATATACAGTCCAAAATACCGTTACATTGCTAAAACTACTACTAAATCGTAGTTTTTCTTCGATTATGCGCGGTTGTTTACTGCATACAACATCAAAAAATAATAAAAGGTTGGTGTAGAACTTCTTAAGTGTAATCAAAACTCAGATAGCAGCACAAAAATAAATAAGTTGATATCACATGTTGTAAGCTCAACGGTTAAAATTTTTATTCTTACAATTCTACAAAGCAATGTTTGTAACCATTATTATAGCGACATTTTATTGCTGCTAATGGTGTAACAAAAGAGTGTCCATTGAAAGGAAATAACTACAAGTTTCACACTGTAGGCAATAACAAATATTAATATACTGCTGTTGCGTAAAATTTGAATAAATATTAAGAATCAGATGCAATCGCTTCGATTCCTAGGTGCTGAAAACTCTATGAAGCCGCATGGAATAGCATATTAACTGTCATTCAAACGACAGGATTCACTTTGGAAATGTGATTCCGAATTACTTTATTTGGTAAAATGTATTTCAAACAACCACATTGGGAATTTGCACTTCAAAATCCATATTACAAAGTTCTTATGACTGGTTTCTCCGATAGCAGAAAATATTCGAGGGGCCCAAACCAAAGAACGACAAATTTGGCCAGGTGAGCTGAAATGGAGGAAATGGGATTATCAAACTAATGTCTGAATTTTGTTTTTGTAACGCGAAAATTTTTAATTTTAACTAAAATTGTCCTACAATGCTGCTTGTAAACAATTAATGACGTCAAATCAATTTTTTAAAAAGTTGTATACATGATTTATTAAACTTCTCCCTTCGAACCATAACTTCAGAAACATATTTTAAGTTTTTGTATCAACTGAGATTTACCGCGGAATCGAAAATTTATTATTGTAATGAAACCTATCGCAGCACACAATTTTATGCGAGAGTACGAATCTGGGAGGACTAGTTTTCTCCAGGAAGACCGGAAGATGGTGAAAAATTTCAGGTTGTAAACCTCTGTAATTTAAAGCAATCAGCAATAAATCGTTTTGTCTTTGCTTATGACATATCCGATAATGTTTGCGAAATAATCTGAAAACGTGTATCGGTACTCTAACAACATACAAGCTTTGTCTACTTTGTGAAACCACTTTAACCCCGTACACCTGGGTTGTTGGCTAGGAAAGTCTGATAACGATCTTAAGATATGCATCCGCACACATATGACGATTTCACCTTATGTTTTTGGTACCTATTTTACTGTTTAGCTTCACATATTTAATGACTGTGTATTTCTGAATATGGGGTTTAATCGCATTTTGTCGCATGCTTTAATAAGACCGTGAAGGCAAGCTATGCGGTTCAGGAAGTCTTTTAAGACCGTCAACAAGCATGTCATATATTCCAATGGACGCGCACGCAAATTTCGTTTGTTCACGACCAAGCCATGTTTGCGTTCGCTAAAGCTGGGAATACCGGTGGTAGAATTTTGATCGCCAATAACTTCGAAATATAGATCATGATGAAAAGAAACCATGCTATACTCACCTAAGGTGGTCTTACACGCTTAACATTTTTCAATATACAACGCACAACTTTTCATACTCTGAATGGAGTGTTGACAGCTTCACAAAAATTTTTTTCAAATGTATAAATCCAACAGTTTGACCACATTGCTAAACAATTACAACTTACATTTTAATCTACAAAATCTACATTAATTTATGAAAACGGGTCGCACAACTCCAATTTTTTCTTTTTATAATTCTTTCAAGGTTTCTTGCTCTGCGTTGAATGAACTGGATTAAATTTTAATATCATGCTACACTAATGGTACACGGCCAGAAAATGCGGAAAAAATTACTGAAAATTAAAATTCCAAATTTTAGCTTAGGCACCTAAACAAGCTAAACCCCCGCTAGAGGATATATTCATAAGCATTTACTGCTTTTAAGTTTCGAATTAAATATTATCCTTGTAAAGAAGCTGCTAAGACATCACCGCCGGGTTCATATGTCCAAGTCGTAACTCCAACCACTATTTATTTTGGGGTTTTTTAATAATTGGATAATTACATTAACAAATAGTCCTGACAGTATGCTATATACTTCATAGACAATATCGTATAAACTGCATCAGTACTACTACATTAGATTTTTAGAAAATTTAAATCTGCATAGTATTTCGTATAAAAAATTTCACAAATCAGCGGTCTTAGTTCAATTATGTGAGTTTGGTATTCGATTTGTTGTACTGATTAGACTTATGCATTTAATTACTTTCCAACCAAAACTGCTTTCCGAGGAGAAAAAAATTACAAACGTGAAACATCTGACAGAACGATAAAACAAACGGTAATAGAACAAATCATGCTTACAGCTAGAAAAAATCTTTTCAACACATATACGACTTAATTACTTTGTTTGGAAATAGATAATTTAAAATATTAATAATTTTATGTTATTTGACGCAACAAGATCACACACAAAACTTGAGTAATTTAACTATCGAAAATTGTCATTAAAATATCACTGAACCGTTTATATATGTATTAATATAGATTCAGATTATATGTATATTTATCGCAACATAGATAGTGAACCCGTTCGATACAAAAGAAACAACGTCGTTCTCACGAGTTTAGCCAAGCTCTAGTGTAATAGATATAGTATGCATAACTGCAGCTAGACCATAAATTTAATGTATTCCAATTGCTAGATATTGCAGAAGCTGTTTGTTTACATTAGGTTCCCTATATCCTAGTTCTACTACATACCTTGTTGTTAGCTTAGGGTCATATTACTCTGGTGCCAAGCCGTTGCTTATGCCACACTTGCAAGCCCAGGTATGCCGAATGTATATTAATTTGAAATACCGCTACGTTTGTGAATATATATCGGGCAAAGTATAACGGGAAACGATCAAACGGTACCTAACGTTCAAAGCTTAATAAAACAAAAGCGTAGCGCTACGGTAAATGGTGTTTATAAAAGTTAACTATTACCCTTTTCTATTATAGTCTACATATTTCGCATGCTAAACCCACAGAACCAGTGTGCGAGAAGAAACATTTCCACAAATTAAGTATGTGTACGGTTGAAGTTTGGTGATAATACTAAACTCAGTTCGAAAACGCTAACTAGGAAAAATGAATTGTTAACAATATAAACAGAACAATTATTCGGAATCTAAATGTACCCATCAAAGTATTAATGAAACTTATTCTGAACCAAGGGTTTCAGTTCTTCAAATAAAACGTATACTTAGTTAACTCTAAATACAAACGCATGTTTCTTTTACCGCTACTCTTGTTCTAAGTAAAATCAAACAGCACTCTTCAAAACTATGTATAATTGTTATAGTCATTTTGCTGAACTCAAAAGTAAATTTATGTAGTCCTTAAGGTATGGACTATTTTTTACTGTTATGCTTATTTTAGGAAATATGAAAAATTCATTCCTTCAAATATATGTGATCTCTGTTGTTAGTTTCCAGAACTCAAAGTCTGAGGGCGCAAACTTTCTCCTAAGTTGTAGACAATGGCCACCACACTGAAATCATTTGGGACTGAAGTTTACTCCGAAAATGGTACATAATATAACATACAACAGAACTGGACACCAAGAATTAAATTACAATATGAAATGGCAAAACTAATCGTTTAGTCAGTGTTAGTCAAATTAAGATTATATAATCATCAATATTTGTGTAATTTATGCAACACGAATAAATAAAGAAACGATTGGAAGATATGCTAAATTTCTTTCACTGGGTATGCTTTAAAGGTACGTAGATATATCCAAATTCAAGAATGTGTGTTTATCTGTTTTCATTGGTGAACAGGGATTGAACATCCATTTATTTTGGACTGGCTGCATTGTCTCTGGATACTTATAGAAGTTGCCTTTGTTGCTGGTATAACAACCTGCAGCCGGGTTTGTATATAGCAGATCGAATTACATTTATCTAAAACCTCATAATAATGATTGCAACAAATCGAGTCAAAGTTTGGTCACCGTGTGTAACATAATCCAAACGACAAAACGGTTTGCTAGGAAAATGGGCAGAAAACGAATATAATTTTAATTATTATGCGCTAGGAACATGTAACAACAGGGAAGTATATAACTTTTCCGTTTGTCATTCGTTATATGTCTGAAAATAGTACGGACGTGCGGAGCAAACATTTATTTTTTGTGAGTGTGTTTATTTTGGCGGATCGGTATACCAACGATTTGAAACAGAATTCAATCACCCACCAAAACGTGAAATTTACTCTCTAAATGGGTGAATATAACAATCGTTAAATCGCAGACTCTTAGTTTCTTTGATTCGCTCAGAATAAGTAACTCGTAGGTACGATTTTGAACACGGTTGCAGCCGCCAAGCTATGACAGTGTTTCCATATTTGCATAATATGTGTGCAACAGTTACAACTGTACTTTTATGTTGCCAGTCGACTTTAATGGTAAAGCCTAATCAGAAGAAAGATAATAAGTCACAAGCGCAAAAATTAAAAAATGGCGGTCTAGAACAAAGATTTGACATTGGAAAGCTGAAAGCTACTACACTGTAATTTTATATTATGTCACAGTTTCATTAACAAACATAGCTGGTAGCAAACACCTTTCATTTGAATTTGGCGAAATTCATTTTGTACTGGGCTCCACGCGGCTCAGACACACTTCAAACTGCGCTCTGTATGGTTTGTGTTAACGAAATTCCAGCTATTAAGAAGCGGTGGCCGCGAAAGCCTTTGCAGGACAACGTCGAACACGCCCTGGATCATCATTAATGCAGATAGCAATTCAAACGGGTTCTGGCGCCCGACATCAGGTGGATAGGTGACACAGATGTATGTAGATATGCCAGCGCAACGTACGCATACGCATATATACATACGTATGAAAGTATGTATATAAATGCACGTATAAACAGCATAGTGTTGTCAGCGTTATTGTTGTTATAGTTGAAAAGTTGATTACGCATCATAACGACGTACTATACTATTTACGAGCCTAACGTAGTACCACGACTAATAGCCACATTTTACCATAAAAATTTATAAATTTATTTCTGATGTACTATTTACAACAATATGTTATTATGTTAAAATAATGAGAGAAATAAATCCGAATTCCAGAATTCGTGTTTTACTTTCACGAGATACTGACCGCCTCAATTTCTAACCACACTAGCAATCAAAAGTGTTTTCAAGTCTATCGTTTAATTCGATCCAATTTGATTTCAACTACTAAGCCTAAATTGAAATTACAAGGTGTGCACTTCAAATAGTGATACATATGGACTGTCAGTTAGAAATTGTGAAACTTTCCCGACGGAAACACATAAACGAGGATATGACATTTTTAGTGAAGAAGGACACACTGATTTCTTAACACATTGAAAGAACTTCGAATCGATGACGGATTCCTATACGGAAGGAGTCATAGGAGTTGCGTGCAGCTGAACAGTGCTGCATGTGGGATCGGCCTACGGTTTTAGAAGCAATTGACTGTGGCAAGCTTATGTATAAAGGGGCCCATGTTTTAAATAGTTATATTTTGATTAGGCATAGCCAGGGACAACGTTTGAGAGCGTAGTAATAATTGGTAATGACCGTTGTACATAAGTTAATTTAAAAGCTTACTTCTCTCCAGGGTCATTGATCGTGGGAGCCAAGCCTCTATCTATGCCAATGCCAATACCCGTCTCAGAAAATTGCAAGTTAAACTGCAGGAAACAAATCCACCTTTTAAAGTAGTATAAGATACTATAGCGTCAAAGACACTATACAATCGATAGTGGCAGAGACATTCGTCATGGACAAAACTTTCATAACTTGCTTCCTTATAAAGTAAACAGTGCATTATTGTGCAGTACAGCTCTAGACAGTTATTTACTCGTTTACGATGAGTTGGGTGTAGGTTGATTTAGTTTTTTCCGGCTATCAAACTAGATTCAATGGACATTGCTGTAGCACGAGCTAGGTCGTGCGTTTTTCCTTGCAGCCGTATGTATCCCTCTGAATAATCCGTCTAGTCTAGGCTAACTATATAGGACAGAGTATACTGTTCGGACGGAGTGATTTATGCTGTTAATGTTTTGATTTATAGCTACTATAACGGTAAAAATTCAATTTTAAACAGTAGCTCAGGCGCGTGAAATTCAAATTTTGACAGCGCTATATCGTGGACAACTACAAATTTTTTACAACTGTAATTCTTGAGAGACGCACAAGAATTTCTAACTTTGGGGCGTATTTTAGCTATAATCGCAGGAGACTGTATAGGACAAAATTCATAGTCAGCGAGGACTGTTCATTCAAAACCTCGGAGCCACGTAAGACTCCTCTAGATGTCCGGTGTGGCCAGACAAGCTATATGCGAAATGGGTGTGTGCCTCAGGAGACTGTTGGACAACTTAGAGTCATTTTGCACTCAACTTAACTCGAACGCCTCATGTACTTTAGCAGAATATACCTGTCAAAACAGGCAAAGTCCACTCTAGCTTTTCCTTGTCTTTGCAAAAGTTATGAATGACACCAAACATGATGAACAAAAAGGGTCTCTCAAGTAATCCTTGGAATGTGCTCGTGGTCCGCTAAAAATACCGGGCATGCTGTAACAGCCCGAGGATTTCAGGTGGTTTTAAAGACAGCCAAATCATGGATAACAATAGAAATTTAACTTGATGGGCGACCGGATACTGGTGGAGTGTGATCCGAATATCTTGCGATTTATACTTGTTGTTAATAAACAATATGTTACCTTTGATATGCTGATCAAAAGTTATTACGGTAATCACGCTCCACCTGCCTGATATGCGCTGGCATGAGCCTTAGTGAGCTCTGGGAAATGGCGATGAAAGTGAAGTTGATGTAATTAAATGCTATTTTGAACCGGCGAATTACAATGCTGATGGACTTGAGGGGACTTTCCCGACCTCATTGACAAAGGGTTCCACGGTCATTGGGTCCTTCGTTGATGTTGACCGGGGCCGCCCTTGTCACTCGTATCCAAGCGGAGGTAGCGACGGGTTCGCGACCGATTGCGCCAATGAAGCGGGTATGATCGTTGGGGCTGAAAGTATAGCCCGGGGTCTGGCCAGGTACGGGGATGTAGATGGCGGGGTGGCAAATAAAGACCGTCCATAACATTGTGAGGGTCCTGTTGCGGCCCCCGTCGCTGCAGCGCGCAGCGACGTGTCTCGTGCTGAGCTAAGTTATTTCAATGAACTATGTAGTGGTATCAGCGTAAAGGATAACGCTGAATGTGTTGAATTGATTGAATCTTGTGAATCAAAAGAGTCGGATCGACTCCTGCATGAACAAATTGGATCCAAAGCGAGCGTTGCGTGCTATTTAAGCGAAGCGAAAGTGTCTGATCTAAGTCCGGGTACCTCGCTAGAAGGCAATAACGGGGAAGATGAAGCAGTAGATGAGCTTGACTATGAAGGAATACTTGCACCAGACGAACTTGATAACAGCCGCAACGAGTGCAACGACAGCGAGATTGATGAGGAACGGCTACTGAGTGACGAAGAATTTTGGGCCAAATGGGTGGATCCCGATGCCGAATGGTACCGACGAGGGCACAGCCCCAACCAACATGAATGGTACCGCTAAGGGGTGTGGAAAATACGTGGCGAAAATAACAACGAACTACCGCCAGCATCATCTGATAAGGGTATTGATATGAACTCGCGAGTTAGCCAATTATCTATCCGCTCGGAGGACCGAGGCGAGGCTGTCAGTAGGACCGATCCGAGCGCAAGTAGCGAGACTGGCGGTATCACCATTGAGGAACTGAGCGAGACAAATTTGGACCCTGCGGTTGAGAACGTTCGGAGAGAGCCTATCGAAGGGCCGTCTTGTATGAGGGTATGTCGGGCCTGGGTAATGTAGGTGACTCTACTGACACGTTAATCAACATCTCCAGTGATATTCTGGGACCCGTCGAAGAGGTGCCTGGTATGCCCTCGGGTAATTCGGGTAGCCCACGTACAAAATCTAGGACAGCCAAGGATGAATGCGTCGAAGGGAGACCAAGTATGTCCCCGGGTAATTCGGAGGAATCTTTACGCATAATTAGTGAGCACTCGGACGCGTGCATGGGACGAGGAAACTTACTTAACTTTGTGTGGGAAGCTAATAACGAACGAATACACCGACTGGACGAACTACTGTTAAACGTGTACGGACTCTATCTTACCAACAATACTCCGATTGAACCTGGACACGCTTACCCATTGACGGGCAATGAACGAAATCGAGTTCTGGGAACGGACGTATTGTTCACCATCCCCACGGATTATGCCGAGACTTCAGGTTAACCAATACCCCCGCATTGAGCTGGCTGATGACTTGACCCACGAGGTAGCAGAATGTCTTATACTAATTAACTTTAGAGCTGGTAAGATTAGTGCCGAATTCGGGCAGCCCGCAACACTGCAACCGGTAGCCCTCTTTTATCGGAGAGTGGTTCTCGCTATGGAGCAACTAAACAACCTAAGCAGACTCTTTGATGTCCGTTTCGAGGGTAGTACCGATGCGGCTCTCCAACGTGACTCCGCCATGCTAAGTAGCATCTTAGGCATGGCTTCCCCAATTGAGCATCGCGTGACGGGATTGTATCTTAGTCCAGTAGCTCTTGCCTCGTTGGAACATTTCACGGAACCGGTGGGCCAATGTGTGAACGGCCACACGCTCCACCAGGTCATGAAAAAGGATTTCAAAACGGAGCTAAGCATGCATCCCACTTGTTGCGACTGTAAGGAGAGCCACGCTCGACAGCCTGCGAATATAGGCTCGCAGTGCTATTTCATCAGTCACCGCGGGAAGTGGAATTACGATGGTACCGTAAGCTGCGCTTGCGCATCTATCCATCTGGACGGGTATATAAGACCTAGTTGGCAATACTATGAGGAGATTCAGACAGCTCGAATGCAACGCCTCACCTGCGCGGCATATATCGACTTTCGCGAAATCATGCGCGAGGCGTCCCATCTCCTCGAATTCATCTATAGAAACCAGGGCGCCAGGAGAGTTGCGATCACTGCTTTCGCGCAACATGCAATGAGCAGTATGAATTTCGCGGACGAATCTCATGTACATGATCGTTTGTGTTCTTATGCGCACGCTTGAGGCTCCTGCGACGCCCCGCGAGCGTCAACTTGCTTGAGTTTGAATGCAGAATGAAAATCGGTGAACAAGTGAATGTGGTCTACCTAATTTCGGAACCGTGCTCCCTCCCACGCGATGCCACCAGCAACTCCGTGCCGAACTTGGACGAACAATTAGCCGTAGCGGTAGCCGCATATCTCGACTCGTCTGAGGAAGAATCGGAAGACGGCTCCGATGGCGGTCCCGTCCAACGGAATGTCTAGTTGAGACGAATACTAAGGAAGCGAGGGATGGCGGAGCTAAAAGCGATACCAATGTAGAAACAGTGAATACGGAGGTCGAGAGTGAATCCAATCGAAACGTGACCCAGCTTTCTTCACTAGGCCTCCATAATGGCCCCGGACACCCTTCGGTATGTGGAGAGTATGTACGATCTTAGTGTTACTTTGGCTCTCTGCGCTTAGCTCTACACATGCACCGCACTACGGGATTGGGAACCCAAATCCGACACCTTTGTGAGCAGTTTCTGTTCGCCCTATGAAGCAAACTCATCCTGCCGCGCTGATTGCAGCACGACGGCAAACTGTGCCGAATACGAATTGCACGAGACCTTAAACGCTTTGAAACGCGAGCTCGACGACGCTGTATCATGGTGTACTGGATACTACTTATTATTCGCTACTCGTGGATTCTTTTTGCTTCGCAAACGAACAATTATGCGATCTTACCAATCGCAGGGATAAACGCTTCGCGAGTTTAATCGACACCGCAGCTGGCGCCGTTTCCGGCTTCCTTGGCCTGGGGATGGCCTTCGCAAATGGAGTAAACATTAATAATGTTCGCCAACAGGCAACGGTCCTTGAGAAATTCATGCGCGAGACAAACGATGTCTCCTTTCAAAACACTAAGGCTACAAGACAATTAACGCAGGCTAACGAGGACATTTATGTATTTCTACATGACAGTATGCAAGAGCTCGTCTCTGTGATAGAACAGGTTCGCTGTGCTGATCGGAAAGCGATTGCACACGTGCACCATCAGTTAATTGATCACATCCTTCGAGCCAACATGCGCTCGTCGGTACAAGCTATCGTGGAATCCAAGCTAAACGGCGAATTTTCTCCTGCTGTAATCGACGTTGTCATGTTACGGCAGCTATTCGCTTTTGACCCGCGCATTTCTAAGACTATTCTAATGCGAGAACACAGTTTGGCCTATCAATTCGGTCGCGTCACGCCCTTAACTGTAGACTTAACGGCATTTCGCTTTGGATTTATTCTGCAATTACCATTGCCTAAACGCGATGACGTTAAGCCTTATTTTCGAGTTTACAACACTGGCTGGAACGCACCTGCCACGCTAATGCAGTTAACACTACCGCTGCCACAATACGTCGCCCGATTGTGACACATTCGCTTTGAGTCACTAAACCTAGGAGAATGCAAACAAAGACCCGGAATTGCTTTCTGTGAGCCACATACATTAATAACGGACCACTGCACCAATTGTTTAGAATGGATTATCGAAGGTGAACATGTACCTGAGCCTATCAAACATACATGTAGTAACGTAGTAACCGCTCGCTTATTGGCGCACTTGCTAACGATACCGCTGTGTACACAACAATCCAAGGCTTCCTAATCAGGACTAGTGAACCTGGGGTTATATTGACCAATCGTAGGCAGCGTGCACATGTAATTTTGGGCAAAACCATAAAGGTTCCGCCTAACAGAAACTATACACAGCTGGTTATAGCGTCGATCGTGCTCACTAGCATGTTGAAAACCGAGAAAGTTACAATTAAATTCGGACCAAATATCACCATCGGCCGGCGCTCCGGCCTCAAATTAAGACCTCTAACCTGGGAATCGCTCGACAATGCCAAGGCAACTAATTTATAGGTAGTGCAGATAGCCAAAGAACAAGTGCGTACGGTAGTCAATTTCCCCGCTCAAGAATATACTGGACTTTCGCCCTATTTCGTCGTCACCACTATTGTTGGTATTGTCAGCCTGATCTACTGTATGACCAAATACAAGGTCTCACCTTAGTATGTGTACTATATTCCCCGATGGTTCCCTTGCCGCTGGCGGTTAATTAAATCCGATAGTAGACCTAAGAAAGCAATTCGGTGGATTAAAGCCAGGACCAATTCCCCGAGTGCCACACTGGAAGAGGACGCCATTCCCAATCCGGACAGAACTTCGTCGTCCGAGGTCACGGTTGCACCTTCGGGGACGCCGCGCGTCGTTGCAACCGATTACTGACGTCACGTAAATCATCCGAGGAGGAACTTGTTTTCATCGAAGACGACGAACTGTCTATTGCCTCTACTCGTGACTTGCGCCAAGGACCCCGTCAAGGTGTGTTTACCAGACAGTTAAACACCATGAGTGCTGGGAATACTCCGTTATATGTCAATGCGACCATACTCAGTACTCCTGTTACGACACTTGCAGACACCGGAGCCGATGTTTCTATCATGTCCCAAACCCTAGCTGCTTGTTTTGCTTGGTACGCCGGGACACTAATACCACTCGGATAGTGTCAGCCACCCAACAAGAGCTGACGTTAAGCGGAGTAGTGAAAGTACCAATCACCATAGTCTCGCTAAGTACACCATGCGACTTTCAAGTAACTACCGATACCCCGTATGAGTGCATTCTGGGTACCGATTTCATGCCTGTACTACCATATGTAGCCATAAATTTCAAAGACCGTTGCTTGGATCTATGAAATTGGATCGAGAACTGCTCGGCGCCCTTCGCCGACCGAGGATATTATCGACCGCCAGTCATCAATGTGGTGACTAGGAAATATACACAGGTACCGCGGAACACGAAGCTATACATTAACGCGATTCCCGAGATCACCCAACCGCCTAATGGCCAAGCATTATTCGTACCGGACCCGCTTATTAGGGACATTGCCATTGCCCACGCGCTTGTCCTCACTGCCCAACGCATGATCCCGGTAGCAATGTTGAATTTTGGGAACATGCCCGTCGCCATACACGCAGGCCAAACGATAGTGTATATTGAGATCCATGACGATAACGAGGCCGAACTTCTGTATAACAGCAACAAACGGCTGCTCCAGCTCGGACCTCCGCGCCACGTTAAGCAATGTAACAACATCGGGGTTACACGAGACAGTGTAGTGCAGGTTATAAATGAGCAAAAGAAGGCAATCGATACCGAGCGGTCTATACAAGATTGAGCAAAATAGACTTTGGACATACGACCTTCAACCCTTACGAGCTCAAACAGCTGAAAACGACTATCTCTGAAAATGCAGATATATGTAGTGTACACCCGTTTGATCTAGGTAGGTGTGGTGTACATCAGCATAGGCTAATCACCGGCGACGTGAAACCCATCAAACAGGTCCCTATCGCCTGGCACATTCATTACGAGAACGTTTGCGAGAGAAATTGAACAATATGGTGGAGGCAGGTCTTATAACACCGTCCGATTCACCTTGGGGTTCCCTCATAGCGTATGTCACCAAAAGTAACGGCACTCTACGCTTGTGTGTCGACTTTCGCAAACTCTACGTGGGCGCAGAGCGCGGTTTATACCCGCTACTTCGTATCGATGACATCATGGGCTGTCTAAAGAATACAAAATTTATGTTCAGTTTAGATCTCAACAAAGGGTTCTGGCAATTAGAGTGAAAGCAAGAAGAAGACCTCCTTTGTCACTGTCCACGGACAGTACGAATACAACGTTTTACCTTTTGGTTTGAATTCTTCGCCAGGCGCGTTTCAAAGGTGCATGTCAATGATTTTGAAAGGTTTAGAGTGGGAACGTTGTCTCATATACATAGACGACATATCGGTCTTCTCACCTACGTTCGAACAACATTAGGCTGACCTAATCACCTTATTCGACAGGTTCCGCAAAGCTAATCTTAAACTGAAACCCTCTAAATGTCAATTCGGACAGAAACAATTAAAATATCTCGGACACATCATCAGCTCCCAAGGAGTCAAACCGGATCCTGAAAAAACAGCCGCGATTGACAATTACAAAGCGATCGGAGACTCTCAAACAATTACAGAGTTTCCTAGGGCTCGTGGGTTACTACCACAAATTAATACCGCATTATTCGGAGATTTTAGAGCCACTTAAAGCTCTCCGTCGTAAGGACACCGAATTCAAGTGGACGCTGCAATGCGAAGAAGCTTTCGGAAAGTTACGCAAGACCCTGGTACAAGAACCATTACTCATTTATACGGACTTCTCTAGGCCTTTTATACTCCAAACGGATGCCTCTGGATGTGCCATAAAAGCCGTGCTTTCACAGAAGACCGATAAGGGGACGTTGCCAATCGTCCATGCGAGCAAATCGCTTGTGGACTATCAGCGACGATATCCTGCCACAAAAACTGAGGCACTTGCCATTAGATAGGCCGCTTTGCATTTCAGGCATTAACAGCTCGGACATGAATTCCATGTCGACACAGATCATAAGCCACTTAACGCATTGTTTGAGAGACCGCCGCGAAACTCGCGCTTAGCCCAATGG
Organism: Trileptium ribeirensis; assembly: GCA_030248225.1. Taxonomy (NCBI): domain Eukaryota; kingdom Metazoa; phylum Nematoda; class Enoplea; order Enoplida; family Thoracostomopsidae; genus Trileptium; species Trileptium ribeirensis. Next base: position 36,629 of record JASANE010019030.1, read on the forward strand.
CGTAACAAATTACTTATGGAATTCGGAGGCTTTAATATTGAATACCGACCAGGTAAGGCGAATGCCAATGCTGACGGGCTTTCACGCAATCACCGACATGACGTGGAATTATCTTACTCATCCGACGAAGCCGAATATGATGAACAGGACCATCCTCGAATGGTTGCAGTAGCTGCCAAAGGACAGGATCGCGGCAGAGGCAAAGCCCCAGCGAAACCGCCGCGTAGACTCCCCTCCGAGGAAGCTCGGAAACTGCTCACGCGACAGCTCATGAAACTTCTCCCGGACGCCCCCGTTAGTTTGCCACCATAGTATGTTCGATAACTCTTCTATCGTATGTTCGGAGGACCTAGCTACGACCCTTTACCGGACCCGACACGCTTCATTTTCTGTTGAGACATTGACGACCCGTGGCCTGAGGGAGTCGAGTCACCGCGGAGACGATCGACTGCTCCCAGACCATCAGCCGGACCAACACCGGCACAATAACCCTCTAGTGCACCAACCCCTGGAGCTTCATCGGCACCTGATCCACCTGCTAGGCCTCCGCTACCACAAGAACCTCCAACTGCTCCGACACCATCCGCTCCTGGTGCAGCAAGCGAAAGCTCGACTCGTGCCATTGCTGGTACATCTGAACTCGCTAGACCACAAACTATGCCGACTAACGTTAGACAAAGGTATGGTGGTTTACCAGAGGTGGAGGAATTTGATACTTTAATCAGTGTTGCGTACGCGAGCAGACCGCGAGTACAATTACAACGCCCCCAGCTAGTTTATGACACTGGCAAACACATCTATTTGCCACATTTCCAACGATACGAGGGAAGGAACCTCCTCAATTACATACCATACATTCAACGCAGGGATAAACAGTTTGGCCCTATATGGTGGTATTTGCATACTCATCGGTCGCCAGCCGACGATAAGGCAGCGATCGCACTGAAGTTAGAGGCCCATGACTACAGGCTCTGCCCTGACACTGCCATTCTATATCTACATCCTAACATGCCAAACGACCATAGGCCTGAGCTATGTGTACCCAGACTACTTATACGGGAAACACTCATACACGAACATGACATTTTATTCGGTGGACATCCGGGTAGGGATCGTCTACTGAGCAAGCTCAAACAATTCTATTACTGGGAAAACATGGGTAAGGACGCTGATGAATGCATGAGGCGATGTGTACTCTGCCAGCGATCCCGCAATCTACCACAAAATGTCCGAGCCGCGCTTGTAGAGAATCCATTGGCTAGCGCGCCTATAAATCGCATGTTTGTTGATATATTGGACACTTGGGTTTTGTACCGAACTGGGAATCGGTATGTGATTACCTTCTCGACGAAGCTAGTCATTGCGGCCTACTTGCACGATCAGACCGCCAGGAGTGTAGCTAAGGTTTTCGTTGAGGACGTGGTGTACCGTTATGTATAGGAATTAGTCTCGGACAGAGGAGGATGTTTTGTCTCGGAGCTAATGCAAGCCTTGTGCGCTAGACTACACACATTCAAACGGGAAACTTTGAGTTGCAACCCGAAGGCTAACGGGGAAATCGAGAGCTTCAACCGCACGTTATTATTTCGCCTAAGGGTAGCTTTAGCCGAAAACGACCACACTACATGGGACGAAGTTTTACCCTACTGCATCATGTCCTATAACTCCGCCGTACACGCTTCCACGCACTATCCACCATTTATGCTTATGCATGGATTTCAACTCCGAGTACCGGGTGGGATTGAAACACAAACTGATTGGGGGGGCTACCCTGGAGCAAAAGCTTACCGCACAAATATACAACGGTGATTAGTTACAATCACGGATAGAGCTTATCGTTCCATGCAATCCGCTAGAGAATATAGGAAGCGCTATTACAATCGTAAAATCAAGGTCCCAGATTAGCGAGTTAATGACCATGTGTGGGTCTATCGATATTACACTATACCAGGATTATCACGCAAATTAGAACGCAGATGGTGCCGACCATACTAGATTACCAAAATAATGCTACTATGCATTTGTGTCAAGCTCCCTGGACAACCTAATGCTTCTGACCACGTAGTCCACATAAACGGCACTAAGCCATGCTATCGACCACTAAGTTGCTTTCCTGATATGGCAGACCTACTGAAAGCCGTGCCTCCTGCATATATCGAGGCTGCATTACAGGAACCAGGAGAAACTATTCTCGCAGACAAATATTTCGCTAGGGAACTACAGGCCGCTGATCCCGAGGCAGTCGATAGGTTGCGTCAGGAAATTGATAGTGGCTAGTGTTGAGATTGGAGAACCCAATTTAGAGGACACGCAAGCCCAGGCAGACATACATGGCGCGGCTGTAGAACAACTAACCATTCGGACCCCGGGGCAAGATCTATCAGGGGCCCGACAACAAATTAGGTTACCTATTTGCGATCCCTATAGAACTCCTGACACCGAATGGCCAACCATCTCGCAGGAACTCGCTGCTCAGTACCCTGCTAAGCTACTGTACACACTTGATAAACCACCTGGCACTTTCTCTCCTGAGTATGGACAGCATACTTTCCAAGTAACCTTCCGAGAACACGAGCGGGCCGTCCAAACTGACGAACCGACGAGGCATTTAACGCTACAGCGCCCAGGTAATGGTCGTTCTCTAAGCGCCCATTTAACGTTAACGATTTAGGTCTTGTCGAATTGCTCGCCTCACAGGACCCGGATGAGTCCTCGCCCCACACTCCCGAACAACCTGCGTCCTCGACTTCGGCAGTTGAGCATGCAATCCAAACCTCGCCCCTTACGCCCGCCCAACGTCGCGCCGCAACCCTACGCAAACTTACCGCAGCCCGTACTCGCAGCGCCTAGTAACCGACCCCGACAAACCACAGGTACCATGCCATATCTATCGTGAGTCGACGGCATCTTACGAACAACGGTACCCCAAACCCCGTAGTGCATACTCTGCCCCACCTACCCCGCTTCCACACACACCGTTGATGCCATTAGGATTCGAAGCTACGCTAGAAGAGTATGTTCCGACTGAATGGCTTGTACCGTATTCCTCGCCCTTTAGGCCCCAGCCGACACAGTCAGCACTAGCGTATAGTCAGCCACCTTTAGAACCCGCACCAACACGGGAAGCCGAACCCAGGCAAACAACAGGAACTACTTCGACACCTGGGACCGACCAGGGAACCGACATAATCAAAGGACTCTGAAACCCCATCGCCCGAAACCCTTGACTCACAATCACCGCCATATCAGAGGGTAATTCCCGTTGCATTACCACCCCAACCGAACAAGAACTAGGCATTCGACACGTCCCATCTTTTGGTCCATGGACCACCCCGGAGACAACATCGATTAGCACAATGGGAACTAGAAAAGGAGGAGATCGAACGAAGGAAAACGGAAGTTGCCCGCGCGCGTGGAGAACTCCAGGACGCAACCGAACTAATGGAATACTTAACAGGACCTCCTGTGCTTCGCGACACTACGGAAGCGCAAGCAGCAGCTGATAGAATCGTAGGGGAATTCATCGAGAGTCTACGCACCTCCGCTCTCCGAGGGACCCTAGCCCGACCAGCACTGACCAAATCGCATGTACGAACCCCAGCTAGAGCTCAGGCACGTGTCAGTTGGGAACATTTGGAGGACGAAATACAAATTAGTCAACTTTTACCGGGACCTAGCCAGCAACCCCAAGCTCGGCCTGGTTCCGTCTCTGGTTCAGGCAACGCATTTATTGGAGCTAGATCTACCGTTGAGGAGGATATCGAAGACGGGATGTCTTTGAGTCAATTCCTACCGGGACCTAGCCAAAGTCCTGTATTGAACCCGATTGCCCTACTGATCAGAGCGAGGGGTCTCCCGAAATGGGACCCTTTACCGAAGAGATTAAGCAGGAGGGAGAACCTCCTCAACCCACCCGTCGGCAAACACACAGAAAGGCTAGGGACCGCCGACGCTGGTTCGAAGACTATGTACCCCATGGGGCAGAAGCTCGGGTCATAGTACCGCGCATTGTCACCCGAGGTCCGGGACCCCAACCGCCAGCTCCAGCTCGACAAACGGTACCTCTCGCGCAACCGACGCGGTTTGTCGATCCTATTATGCCAATGAATCCCCCATCTGGAAGTGTCCGTGCTCGGCACGATATATTCGAATCCTTTAGAGATATATTTAACGAACAGGATATCGAGGATATGTTGGTCGCGCATTCTGACTTGGAAACGAACGACGAAAAATTGCGACCCGAAAATCTCGGACTGGAAGTAGTCCAACCTCCTGGACAGCCGCCTCGCGAGAGACGGTTGTAATGAAGACGCCACTACACATACCATTCCTTTAAACTCGATCTCCCGCCCCAAAATTTTATCAAGAACCACCACTAAAGGCGATGAATATTATTGCAAGAATCATAATCACATCAAAGGATCAACACCATTGAGCACTTTCCACACACGTGCGTGCCGTTTTGTACCATCAGTTATGCCGCCCCGATCGAAACATTCCTATCCAAAGGCACGCGATGGCCTGAACTATCAAATATGCACACGTTGGGCTGCACAATTAGCCAATATCCAATCGAGTATGCTTCAACGGAACAAGGATACCAGCTCCTCGTCACCTATTTATTCGACGAGGAGCAAGTGAAGCAAGACATCACCGACCTAAATCTGGGAGGTCGAGACGTCAAAATTATCTCCCGTAGGAACAAACAGAAATTCCTCGGCCCAGAAACAACCTCCGCCTCCGCCCGGTTCTCCCTCACCTCATGCAAGCTGTGCTCCTCGAAAAGTTTAAACTTCCTCAAATCCGCAACGCCCTACTCGCCACGGGCCACGCACAATTGCTCGAAGGGAATCGCTCGGATCGATTTTGGGGAGAAGGCCTCGGGCCAGAGGATATCGGCTTCGGCAGACGGCCGCGGCGGTGCCACAAGGTCATGGGCAGCCTATTAGAGGAATTCCGGGCCTTTATTCGGCATGGTGTTGCCACTTGGCCAAAATGACCGCCTCGAAAGGATGGTTCGCCATGGCATGGCCACGAGCCACAATGCAATTCCTGGTTCAATTGGCGAACTGTGTTGCGACGCCCCAAATCAAGACCATCGTGATTCTTGGTGGGTATAAGGCCGCGTTGCGATTCAAAGCGCTTGAGGATCTCCTCCCGGATACACCAAGTAAATTCATGCGCCGGGTGCGCCGATACATTTGCCAATTCGAATACCTACTCGGAGATGGGGCTCGAGCGGTTATCGCGCCACCCCACCACATTGGGACATCGGACAAGACGATGTAGGCACATGGTCTGCAGGATTTATTAATATACAACGAGACATTAAACGTAAATTTCCCGACCGGGCACAGAAAGTAGTAATGCCCTAATATTCATCCGATTTAAATTAATCAGGCCCGAGCGAAACGCCACCTACGGAAGCCCAGGTATTCGAACCATATGCCGGGTACTTTCACAAGTGAGTCGAACACCAATTGGTGTAGCGGGTTACCTGCAAATAAGGCAGCAACCGCATAATCAGAACTCATGACAACCGTCTCATGAACACCTAGGTGTAAGACACCGCGCAAGGTGCAACTTGGAAGGCCGTGATAAGCATTGATTTGTTCATTGTGCATAATTCACCGTATTTAATCACCTAAGTTTAGCTTTGCATAACCGTGTGCGCTTGAATTATGTTGTTTCTTATTGCTCTTTATCAGCTATGGCACCATGGTCTAAAATTACAGTAGGCATTTAGCACTAACAAACCGACTGCCTTGAAACTAATAGTTGATGCTCCGAACCCCATGTGCAAAGTCCTTTTCGTTCCCTAAAAATTTATAAAAGGAAGACTTTTTAGGATCCCGGCAGGACGTCTAAAATCAGGGCAAAATAACTTAATTTTCTAAACAATTTTTAAAATTCAGTAGGCCAAGACCATAATGTGTGGCCAAGCCTAACACCCACAAATACAATACTCTGAGTACAAGCTAAATTAAACAACGAAACCCAATATGTACCATATTGTACCATACTGTCTGTACTTATGAACCAACTTATTAATGTGTCGAGAAATTTATCAGCTGCACACTGCACGGCTCTGTGCGCCTGGTTCACCGCACCCGGGTGTGCAGATTCGAGTTTTTAAAAGTACCTTGGCTGTTGTGAGTTCCAATACAGACACTCTCGCGAGGAAATTGTTTCCGACCCGCATAATTAAGTCCGAAAATTTCCGTTTAAAAATATAAGAGATGTAACAGGACCGTTCCGGTCCGTTGCGTGTATTTTGCAGGATTTTGTACCTGGAACCACTTAGACAAGTTCCAAAATGAACGGAACCACTATACAACGGTTTTCCAATAGTACCTCCGCATACCCACATAAGGCCTGTGGGAAATCATGTCATGGAAGGTATATAGGTTCAACGGTGCCATGGCCTTGCTTATAATCTTATAATTGTCGCTTCTTAACATTTTTGTATGCATATCTTTTGTCTACATTATTAACCACCATTGCATGTTCACTTTAACCCTGTTTTATATACGCTGTGTGTTCATAACATGTATCTTATTGACAATGGGCTCAAGCATAATGCCGTAAGGCTCGAGTTGGTCAAAGTGCAGGTTTAAATTATTAAGGATAAGATAGGCTGCCTATCTCTGTTCAAAATGCGGGACGCAAACGGAACTCGACCACCCGCCTCTGTTCCGTTCTTGGAACTTCAACGGTAAGACCGTCCGGGAATAGGAGGCCGTCGATTACTTAAGTTAAACCATTGGCCCGCTAGGGATCAGAACCAAAAGTATCAATTTTACTTAGGTTGAGCAATACATGTAGCCATGGTCACGAATAATACATATAGCCATGGTTACGAAAACAACGAAAAGCTATAAGTTTAAACTAATGAAAATCAGAGGTACGGTAGTTTCCGAATATTCGGAAACGACGGCTGCCGGGCCTGATTGTCGGCTCGCAGCCGCTTACCTGTTCAGACGTCGGGCAACCTTCCCGAGAATTCTTAGATAGGGCGTTTTACGGGCTTTCGAATGAGGCCAAAATGCCTCAAATCGCACGCGGATCTAACCGTAACATTAAGCAGCGAAACGCATGGAAATTGCACTAACAACATTACTTATGTAATAACGGTACGCAGCTGCATGGCGCAACTTCCTAACACCAAAACCATACGACCCCGGCTATTATAACCTGGTCGCAGGCGCGCTTCACGAGGTGTGTTCAGACCACGCCCGATTGTCTGCGCACGTGTCTAGTAAGTGGTCCGCTTACTGAGCTCCCCCAGGGAGGTTGACATCGAAACCTGCTCACAGGCCATAATGTCAGCCCAATATTCCCTATTCTGAACTCGTCTGGAAGTTGTTTAATTCTTTATCAAGGAGAAGTAAATTTGAACGAAGGTTAGGTTTTAATAGAAATTTCAACTCGACCTCAATTAGTTATGGTTCTGGCTCTATTGATTCGTTGTAACCTATGTGGCCCCCACAGGGTTCCGACGGTCCCTGGAAGTTTAACGTCGGTTGCTCTGGTCGATGGTTTAATAACTGTGAAAGTTCGTTCGCAATGAAAAAATTTTTCTAATAACCCGTAACGTTTTCACAGGGGTTTTGTATCAATATCTCCGTGGATTGCTCTCGCATTTTTCCGGCCGTTATATCAACACTGACGGCCAACCCTACGCATCCAGGCTTGGTATATTATCACCCGCAAGCCAGGGTGCGTAGGGTCACCCGGTCCGAACGGACGTACGTATTGCGCTTTAAGATGAACAACGCGGGACACAGCGAGTCATTTTCAAGAGTTTATTTGAGGTTATGTACAGTACTAGCCAAACACGGGCAATACGAGAAATATACGAGACAGTACGGATTATAAACGGCAACACTCTAACAATTCTTTCATATTTCCCTTGTCTATTTCCAAAAGGAGTGAGGGGCGGCAAGCTAATGCGTGATGTATGGTGCAGGTCGTCGTTGAAAGATTAATAGTGTTGGTTGTTGATCCGTGGATGATTGGTGTGTACGTTTCGCGCTTATATTCTGCTGTGATTGCGGTCATTACGTTCAACAATCTAGAGGACAAGAAGAAAGCAATATTGGACAACCGCAAAAGGAACCAGATTTACAAACTTAATCGGATTAGCTGAGTCGCGGGACGCCTGTGTTGCTTCGGGTTTAATGCTGATAATTAAAGAAGTTCTTAATGACCCTTCAAAGTGTCAACGTTTTGGTGATAAATAGTTTTAAATTGATTTAAGAAAACATCCGGCGCTAAATTGGTTAGTCGAAGCGGCACACCATACCGAAAGTAAAAGCTTAGAATTTTTCGCGTTTTCAAGACAAATTGAGTCGGGGATCGCCAGATGTTTAACCTACAAGAGCTATTCGAAATTTTCGAAGTTGAGGTCGGCGACTTCGCTTTAAAGCCGATTCTCCCTAAGAGGCGTCAATGGTTTACGGTAAGTTAAACTTTCCGAAAAATTATTAAATTTTCCGATCGGATCCCAAAACCGACTCGGCAAACCACGACCCAAATTACGTCGCCCGTGATCGAGGCCAAAGAAAGCACACGAAATGATCGACAAAGTTCTCTATTGGGCGTGACGCTCGGAAATTTCCAATTGGGGACTAATTACAGCAGCGCGGAGTTAGGGTATGCTGACCGGCTCCGTGCTTCGCGGTGTTTTGCTTCATCCTAACATTTTATTTCACTCAATTTTTTGACTCGACTTTCGTTTTCTACTGGACATTAGGCGTCGTAGGACGGCGTCGGGCAGGGTTCGTCGCCTTAGGCGTCGTTCCCGGACGACGTAAGTACGGGCCGGCATTAAGTTAGAGGCTAAAGTTTTAAGTCGGTCGATCATACAGGGCCTGGTAGGTAATTCGCGCAGCGTTTTGTAGTTGATCATAGCTAATGCCCTCTTCCTGTGAGTCGACTCGCCGTCCGCCTTCCGGCATACCTTCTCGCTCCCCGACTTGCTACACATCGGCCTTGACTGAAATATACCAAGTGAGGTCGAGTTCCGATTCTTGTGTTTGGACAAAAACTTGACTAGCGCGAAGTCACTCTGGTTAACCGTGGTCCTAGGCAGCACATAAAATAACCTTTTGAGATAAAATAGATCGTCATTTTTCATGCTTTTCGAGCCGAGTTAGGTGTGAAAAAATTTTCCTGAGATGACCGCCGGTTAGAAGTTCTGGCATGATCACGGAATTAATCGAGTTAGAGCAATGTTTCGTGGTGTGGGATTTATAATCTTGTTTAAATTTTATAGTTTATGGAACGCCTGGCACTCATATCGCTTTTTGGGCCGAACGGATTTGTAACATAAGAGGAGGGGACATGTGTCCCCATGGACATTGTTCTAGCCCCGGGTTAGAAGAACAAAATTTAGCGTGTTTATCTTGAGCCACGTGAATTTGGAAAATTGAAAAGAGGAACGCTGGTCTAGGACTAAGACCACTTGAGCCCGATGGGACCTCGCTTATCGACAGGCACACTAATGATTTGTTTTGTTTCATGGTTTTGTGCTTTGCGTGTTTTGTCTGTATTCTTTTATTTCTTTCTATCGCGCGATATATAATTGACTATGCAATTTAGGAAAAAGATTTAATTCGAGTTACATTTGGGAAAGCTGGGCCGAGCTAAGCCGCGAATCTTGACTAGTATCATTGTATAAGACTAGGTGGTAACTGGGAAATTTCCCCAAAATTGCAGCTAGAAGACGGCTAACCAACCGACAAAATTCATATGACCTACCTCGTCACCGAACTTGGGTTTGTGAGTATGAGTCGGATTTGGAGGTCCTGCAACAGGTTCATAAGTTTGGCCATCGAATGAGCGTATGGAGGAACTTGGTATTTTCCGAAAGCGCCCGGAGGGTGCAGTCTCCAACTGCTCCCACGGTCTACCTGACTCCAGAAGAACTTTCCTCGCAAACTGATAAAATGCTAGGTCGGAACAACCACGTTTCCGTGATGCACTCATCCTTTCGATAGAGCACAAATCACGCCTCTGGAGCTAGACCAAGGGAAACTCTTAGAACAGAATCCAACTACCCCAAAGGCACCTGCTTCGTTCTTCCAGACGAAGCTGGTCATGACCTGTGTTATCTGAGACTCCTGCAGGGCGCCATAGTTTATAAAGTATTCGACCGCCGGAAGCGTACGTTTGTGAATAGCTTATGCACCTGAAGTGTCACACGAAATAACAGGCACGGTGTTTGTGTGTTCTAGTTTCGGCTGAACGTGCTTGCAATTTCTAGGCCAACGTCATCAAGAGTTTTGGCATGTAAATTTCTTAGGACTAATCTGTTGAACGGCTTTGCGTGCTCTGCGTTCGAATTTCCAAAGGTGATGCCGGATTCGGTAGGGACGCTAGGCAAAATTATGGGATTAGGAACGTATGCCAGACGGCCGCATCAGTTATCCGCCTGACTTAATTGTACCTTGCACCTTTTTTAATGTCCGCTGGTACGTACGCATTGGTACCGTATCTGATTCGACAGCGGCAATCAGGGATTAATCTGTACTGGAGCTGATTTGATAAATATGACCGTACTTTGATCTGTACCATGATCTAATGCCTCGAATTATGTATCATTGTTCCATACGCGATTCAATTGCCATAATCAGGCATAAATTTGTATACTCTTCGCAGTGACGCAATGTATGCCGTTTCCGCTTCTCATGCTTCCGTAATCCTATGTCTTAGGCTCTGTCCTTAGTTCCTCCCCTTTACCTTGGCCCGACTGAACCGCGCTAGACCTCTTACGCCGAAAGGGTTGTTTTTATACGGTCCCCTCGAATACTGGTAGTGCCGCGCGCTGCCTGGAGCGAATTTCGAAGCACATCGAAACATGTTTCCGAGCTCACAGCTGAGCGAACGCCGCGAAAATCTGGGATTTATGGGTCAAGCTTTTGTACGTGTTCCACCTAACCGAGCCCGCCCTTGCTCCCTATTCGCCGTTGGAGGTAACCTTTCGAATTGGAATGGTCTGCGTACAGAGTAGTTGATTCTGTAATTTACAGCTGATATATCATGTCACCGCAACGCATCTCAAATGTGCTACCCTTGACCCGCCTTACTGTATATAATGTCACAATAAAAGTTTGGAACTCCACATCCGTGTTCTGCGTTAATCGATTTAGAAGCGTAATATGTTTGTCCCTTCGGACGGGCCGGTCCTACGCGCTACGGCCTGCGGATGAGAATGACCCAAGCCCTAACGCGTACGACTCGTCCTTAACGTTATCTTGCACGAGCAAAGAAATTGTTGCGCGAGTAATCCACGAAAGCCACACGCGAAAGCGTAACACTCAAATTACAGTTAAAATTTACTCGGAAGATTTCACTAGTCCAAACAAGCGCGAACGGTCATTAACTTTCCAGCCCGAATATCCGATGTTAAACTTTCGGGACCGTCTGAGCCCTGTGGGGGCCACCTAAGTAATGACAAACCAAGGATACAATTTCGAATTTTCTTATCACAGTTAGCCGCACAATCGAATTTATTCTTCGCAGGTAGAAATTAAACAACTTCCATGTATAGGCTAGGGAATATTGGTCTGGAATTATGACCTGAAAGCAGGTTTCTGTGCCAACCTCCATGGGGGACCTCCGCGATCGTACCAAATACTAGACACATGCGCAACTAATCGGGCGGGGTCCGAACACACCTCGTGAAGCGCGCCTGTGGCCTGCTAAGCCCCATAGCGTCTTAGGTCTGACCAAGAAAGGTGCCGAAATGACAACACCTAGAGTCCACCCTTGAGGTTATGATAGCCGGGGTCGTATGGGCATGGTGTTAGGAAGTTACGCCATGCAGCTGCGTAGTGTTATTACATTTAGACAAATATCTTTATTACGATCCCATCCTAGGTTACATGTAAGTAGCACAACGTTACGAAAAACTGATAATTGAAAATTGTCTAACCATATGTACATATGTACTAGGACCAGTTCTGGCCCTAAGGGATCCCAGCTGCACCACGGTTTACTCCATTGTGGTGCCCGGACAACCCCGGCTTCCACGACTCCCCGGTGATCTACGCGATGACCTAAGGGAACCGCGTAGCTTAGCAGGCTGCCGGCGGGTTAACCAGGGTGTTCGGCCTGGCCATTATATCGGCCCACGTGTCTAATGGTATGAGGTCCCCCGAGGGAGAGTCAACCCTTTAGGCCTGCTCACAGGTAATAAGGCTGACTCGCCTTTCCCTCTTTATCCACTTTATCCCCTAAGCGGGGTTCTCTGATCCTAATGTAGCCTGAGTGAAATTCCCCATTTAGACGTGCCTGAATGTAGAATCCTGAAGACTAGTGGGTGTACGGCCATGATCCTAATAGCGGCCCAGTTCTGGTTGTGACTCCTTACGATATTCCTTATTCTAGTCCTAGCAGACTTTACCTAGTAACTCAAACAACACTAGGGCATTAAGGCGAGGGCCCCAATCCCTTGAAGGTCAAGATTCTAAATACTAGTGTAATATGTTAAGTGGCGAACTACGCAGAGCAGTGGTTGGCTATGCGGCTCTTGCGGCGGGGACGCTTTTGATAGCGCACGCAACCACAGGGATAGTGCGGGGTACATAAGGTTGCCTGCTCGGGCCTTAAAGCAAGGTCCTGTGGGGGAATCTGTATCAGCGGGCGAGATCTATACGGTACAGGGTGGTGTTTGATTTGCTCGCGATAACGTAGGATTCATTTACGCTCAAGGTCTCTAAAGATTTTCCGTTGAAAAAGATTTCCAGAACTTTCACTGGGGGTCAGAAAATTAAGTAAGACTCCGAACTGCTTAAACAAATAAGAACACGATTCAACTCATTTACTGTTGAGTCACATTTGTGTTATTTGCATACTATAAACACTGCCCAATCGGGGCACATCGCAACTTATTTACAACATTTATGATATATATAGTGAGTTTGAGTCGGGTATCCTGCAAGATACCCTGAGATAAAATTTGTAACTCTTTCCGACGCGACACTCTAGAGACTTTGACTAAGCTTTTCTCGAACTGCGGTATCATAAAAATTTTGACTGGACTAACCCGACGAGATATCTGAAACAGCTGAGCGTCATGACAATTTTCGAAGGGCGATCTCGTGTTAATTTGGTCCAACAACCTTACAGAATTTCGGCGGCGACTGGAGCGGCCAGCGAAAGACCCTACTAATTTCAACTCACTCCCAGAGGGCTCCGGGAGTCGGTGCCGACGTAGATTCTCCCCGTAGTTGCACGGTTAGAGAAACCACATCTCACCAAAGTGCAATACGATTTAGCCCACCGTCAGCTCCAGTCCCCGTTTTGCTCTATGCTCAACTAATGAGCCTTCTCAAAATTTGTCACGTTCAGGTCCGCCGTCGTTTGCATCAGTATTTAGCCAGAAGCAGAAGAAACAGCGAACGAATGAGGATTCGACGCTGTAGCTCGATTTCAAACAATTGGGGACACCGCGTGTCACCCGAAGATGAAAACGGCTACGTCCTTAGCATCGTTCTCTTTACCACCCTTAAATTTTGGCTGAGACCTAGTTAGAGAAATTTTGGTCCTTATCATGTAAAACAGAACTATTGTCACTAAACCTTCCTTAGCCTAGAAATTTCATAAAATGCCTTTTGACTAAATTTAACAATTTTGATCACTCCTCGGACCTGCGAAAGAAGAAAAACGTCCGAGGAGCGGGGAACCAGTCGAAACGCGGGCGGGCGTAAATTTATATGATTTTCGTGAATTCTCCAATTTTGTCGGGGTCCGGCCGTTACGGGCGCTCAGAGAATCCTTTCGACACTCCAGCGTCCGCAACGACAGCCCTTGCGTGAGTGAAAGAAAACCAAAACCAGTGTAGCCCTTCACCATGGGGGCAAGGCGAAATGCATGAGTAAACTTAAGCTGCGCCCCTTACCATCCTCTTTTGACAAAAGCGATTGCCATTCAGTTGTACACTGAACACAAATTTCATTTTTGCGTTAAAGAACAAAAATTAGTCCGTTTCATATTCCACACATTATAATTTGGAAATGTTCGCGAACACACTGGTGTTAAAGTACAGGGACCGAATTGCATTTGCTAATGGCGTTATGGAACAGAAAAATGTCGAAATTGGATACGGCTGTTGAAATTCGAGTTTTGTTCGCTAACAACGTTTTGTACATGGAATCAAAAGAGGATGGTTGGGGGCGCATCACCCCAAAGCACACCGCCCCCGCGAAAAGTAAGCGCAAAACGAAAGACCCTACTACGTGGCGACAACCGCCAAATTTTGACAAACAAAACTCCGACTGGCTCCGATCGGGGAATCGGGCAGTCTCTTTTATACCCCAGATTCTCCCCCTTTCTCTGTTATGGTCTTGGTTGACGTGTGTCGCTACTGTTGCCTGAAAATTCGAAATCCAAAAGTCTGCAACACATTATAGATATATACGTATATGTACAACGGCGGGCGACGCAAAACACAGCGACAAAAGGATGTACACAACAAACAGGCCTGTAAGATAACAAAGTTAGCCCGTGGTCATTAGTTACCGCTTGGTCTGCTACGTACGGAGAACCATCGCTAGCAGCTAACGGTGGCCGAAGAGTGCAATAATTGGCGTAAACAACTAAACCTCGCGATGGTCGGCGCGAGGCCTTTGGCAGTGGAAAAATATATCAGCGCTTTAGGCGCTCTAGATAAGTAGGAATTTTTTATTATTTTGCTTATATTTTAGGAACGGCAGGGAGTAGGCGGCCGGGGGCGGGATCATATCCATGCCCTGGCTGGTCGCCTACTCGTGAGAACCTTACATTTAATGTAGTCCCCTTAGGAAGCCCGTTAGAGGCAGAAGAATGCGTGCACGATAGGGAACTTTTGGGTCCCGACTGGGTTATGGGAATCCTGCGTAGACCCGTTGGGGCGGATGGCCCCCGTTTTCAGCGAAATGGTTAGTATAGGGCCCAATTAAGGTACGGGGCTCCAAAAATCGGGGACTTTTGGTTTAAGATCTAGTGATTTAGGGCCCTAAAGTTTGAGTGATTAAACGCGGGATCGGGGGCCCATAAGTATCTACGGGTTGGGAGTAAGTTAACCCGACCGCGCAATTTTAAAGCCTTATAGGTCCCTAGTCACAATTTAATATCCCCCTTTTTGTTTGGAACCTATAAAAACCCAAAATCCCAAAATCCGGATGCCCATAGAAAAATAGAACTTTATCTACATTAAGAAAATTTTATCTCTTGTTGCATGCATTTAACTTATCCCGCAGACTGCAAAACACGTATCCTTTTCCGCCGGCGTGTCAGGACAAGCTCGCTAACCTCAGACTGTGATAAACTCCCCATTTTACGCAACACCTCGCTTCATCCTGACACCCGGATTCATACAGTCACAGTGTGCATTATATTATCAAACAACAAATATACATACTTATTATTATCCCCGGATGCGCACCGGCACCGGCCCTGGGACACTCAACTTGCAAAATTGCTAGTCCAATTGTGAAATCTTTCCTTTTGTCCCCGGCCGGTCCGACGACGCATCCCCTACGAAACAACGACACAATAATACAACAATATTTGCCATGATGCAACAACAATCCTGGGCTCTATCGGACACCTCCACGGCAGAATTTTGATTCCATTTTGGGTGCGGAATCACCTCGCGCACCTCGGGCTGGTGGAGCGTGATTACACCTTCATAACACAAGTATAATATTCATTTTATTCAATACAATTATCAATAATGCATCAATAGATCTCTGGATCACGCTCCACCGGTAGCCGATCGCCCTTTATCCGTAAAATTTTAAGTCCTTTTAGCCTGGTTTCGAATATTTAGAATTTGGTATAAAAACTCGGGCTGTTACATCTCTTAAAATTTTTTTGATTTTATAGACTCCTTACTTATGGTAGTAAGTTAAATTTGCCGGGATATGAAAAAGAATGTAAAAATTTTGCGTGATTAATTTCACATGATGCACAGCCCTTGATTTCAATTATTTTGGAAAATTTCCCAAAGATTTGTTGAAATTTGCTAAATCGAGGGTAGAAGGACGATCAATTTGTTTGGTTATCACTGAAAACGTGTCCCTTCTCCCTTTATTTTCGGTAATTTTGGAAGTTTTCCCTTATGGCCTATAATATTTTATGATAGTTGTAAAATTTCTGTATCCTTGAAAGTATTTCCGAAAAGTGTAATTTTTATCTGTGACAGCAATGTGCCACGTTCGCCACACATACAGAACAATTGATATATATACACCGTTGCATTTTCGTTATGATTTTCAACACGTACCTCCAAAGCTTCGGGGTTGGGCTTGAAAATAGATTCCTTATTTGTTTTCGGGTAACTCCCAGGAAATGGTCCGGCCGCCGGGGTGCCTATTCCCAGAAGTTCCCATCATTTGAAATTTCGGTAGTCTTGCTAGATAATTCATAATTAGGTTTCGCTCTGTTTACCCTAATTTTGGAAACGGATGTTATCATGATCAGGTTTAGGTGCCGCCTATACTATTCGTGATAATTAGTTTGACTATTTTAGTTTGTACTAAAGTTATACTTTATTCGCTCTAATTTAAGTACCAAGCTGTCTCACTATTAGGTTATTCAGAAGTGGCTTTGGTCCGTTCGCGATGCACAGTTTGGTGACTTGCGTTTGTGCACTACTTTGTTCGCTCTACGCTGTCCTACCGGTTATTTGCTATACCGTGTTTATGTTCGTCGTAGCTCGTTATTTCTCGCTTTTCTTGTTTCAGCCATCCTTATCCACTAGCTACGTTTTTAGAATGCTCGCACGCTTACTCTTACTTTTCTAATGGTCCACACTCTATGCCACTTATTGCACTAACCTACCGCGTTAAGCGTCCAAGTTCGGCATCGCGCACCAATTGGCCGACCCACTCCCGCAGATTGTGCAAGCAGTACTTGGAAACCATTGGTTCCTCGAACTGTGGGCGCTCCTGCCATTCCATATGCGGTTCGTCTCGCTCCCATGCGTCAGCGGCGTTAAAAGCGACTGGCCAGTTCGGGAAATAGACGTTGTGGAACGCGTCGTGCTGTTGCCGATGGTTGGCGACTATGCGTTTGAATTCGATGGTCCAGGACATTGCATCCTGGTTGGTCGCGGCCCATCGTGGTATCGGCGGTGCGACGATCACAGGTGCGCGCTGGTACTCGCCGAGATAGCATCCCCAAATGGCGTTTCATCTTCTTGAAGGCTGCGTTTGGGTTGGTCGCATGGAGCTGCTCCGGTTGCGGTTTCCGATAGATGTATTGGTAGCCTCCAAGTAAGATGACGCATTTTGTTAATGGCGTTAAGACGGCGCTGACGAGTTGGATCATGCGGATCAGCGTGGTGCCAGGCCATGCGCAAACGAGCCACTTATGGTCGTTGGCTATTTCCAGCAGCGGCAGCGGGAGTGCGTCACCCATGATGATGACGTGCGGCCAGCAAGCGTACCCAGTAGTGAGGTACTCACGCACCTCCTCCAAAAGTCGACCCATGACGTTGTGGCAGTGTCTGGGTTGTTCGCCCTGTCGCAATTGCTGGATTGTACGTCCGACGCCCCAGAAGGTATCAGTAGTTACCTCCAGGAGCGGTCGGTTGCCAGTAAGATGCAGGATCCGCGCGTAGCTGAGTATGCTAAATTTGCGGAGCAGTATTGGCCGTATGATGTGATCAAGCAGGGGTTTGAGCCGGGCGCTTGTGATGTTGTCGACCAGTTCGTCCTTTAGCGCCCGCGCTCTTGCTTTTATTTGCTGCGGCGTTCCGATCATGTCCATTAGTTCCTTGGCTGCTTCCATCAGGCCGAGCACGAGCAGCACCCTTACCTGGTAATGTTGTTCGACGGTTGGAGCCGTCGTACCGTCGTGATGAAAGGGCGTCGCCGCCTCGTGCATGTTAGACAGCTCCGGCCACTCGGTGCCATGTGACAGGAACGGAACATAGGGCTGCGTCAGGTCGACGTGATAGATTGGGATGCTGGGCAGGCGGTACGCGGTTGCTTCGGGCGGCGCATACGGTCCGGTTGTTGATAACCGGCGAGTTGGGCCGCCTTCGGAGCGTCTGGTGTCACCGCCATTGCGTTGCCGAACGCTATGGTCCAGTTGACTGTCACTGCGTCGCCGAACGCTGTTGTCGTCTTTGTCGTCCTCACCGTGTTGCCGAACGCTGTTATCCATCTGTAATAATATAACCCTTATAGGTTTCGTCCTTTTTCACAACAGTTGGTTTACGCTACGCACACTAGTACAACCAAATACAATGGCTTGCGTGGTCTCTAACTCTATCCTTGATTTTCTTGCTCGCGTCCGGAGACGGAATCTTCTATGCCCTAAAGGGTTGTGTTTTCTACTGCTTTAGGGTGCTTCAGGATTTCTCACCAGTCATCTGCTTTCTTTTGGCTGGAGGTACCTACGTGCAAACAAATTTCCCTCTAAATCCTATTCTTCTTCTTCGTGGTCGACTCTGCGTTGTTCACCGAGGCGAAAGAGTCCGGTACAGCGGACGTAATGGCCCACCCAATTGACCAGATCCGTATGGTATGCGGGCGCCACCACTGGCTCGGTCCATCGCTGGCGATTTTCACCCCGGTTGAACGGTCCGACCGTATCCCAGGCTTCGGGTGCCGTTAATGGTACCGACCATGCGGGCATGATGACGTTTCGCAGGGCCTGGTGTTGCTCATTGAGGCTTAGTTTCCGCATGCGCAGCTCTGTCGCCCACGCCTCACTGGTGTAATTTGTAGCATTCCATTGTGGTGGCGGCGGAGCGACGAAGATAGCTGCATTTTCCCGGAGGCGCCGTTCGAGCACCTCCAGTTTCCGTTTGATGCGTTTGGTAAACGCACTGGGCGAAAAGACGTTGTTGTCGTCACGCCATAATTTGCCGTACCCGCCTATGACGATGACACAGTCCGTCTGTGGCGTGACGAACGCGTTGGCCCACTGGATCAAGTCGGCCATCTCCATGCGGGGCCATGCGAAAACCAGCCAATTGTGCTGATCGGCGACGTTGAGCAACGGTAGCGCCTGTTCGTCGCCCACGATGATGACTTGAGGCCATCGAACGAGTCCATCTCGGTGGTATGCTCGGATCTCCTCGAGCAGACGACCCGTTACGTTGTGGAACGTGCGGTCACAGCAACATTGGATGTGGGTCGTGCCGGTTCCCCAAAAGTCATCGAACGCCGCGTTGAGCAAAAGTCGGTCGCCGGTGGCTTCCAGTTCTTCCGCACATTCGATTATGGCGAACTTGGCCAGTAGAATCGGCCGCATGATGTGCGGGTAATAGGCCTGGAGCATATGCCGCCTTTTGAGCGGCAGCCGACGAAGTAAAGCAATGCTGCGGAGTTGCAGCTCCGTTGTTCTGATGTCCGCTTTAGGCATTTCTTTTCCGGCGTTATCAAAGCCCAGCAGCTCCAGGATGCTAAGGTGAAAATGTTCGGACGCGCTGGATAGTCGCCGGCCGTTATGTTCGAATGTGTCAATTGTGGTGGTTTCGTTGGCGAGCAAGGGTCGGCAGGTACCTTTAGATGCAAAGATTTGCACGAGCGGCCCTCGTTGAATGCGGTAGATGGGCACGGCCGGGTAAACGCCGCCGCCACAAACCATCGAAACGTGCGGCACGCCTTTTGGTATCAGCGGCCTTCGGATGTCGGTTGCGTTGTAGCTTCGTCGCATCTATAATGGGTATACCGAAATAAGTCTGAGTGCAAAGATAGTCTTATTTACCTGTGAATGTATTCCTGATCCCCTCTTCTACCCCCCTTTTTGTCGGCCTGTTGTGTTCAATTGTGTTGAGGTACGTGCGAGTATGATTAGGACTAGTCCACCCGCAGATCAGGGTCGTCCGAGTCAGACTCATCATAGGGTGGTGGTCGGGGTGTTCGTCGTCGCCAAGCTGCAGGGTGTAATTCCTGGCTGGAAGGATAACGGGGAAATGAGGTCGGTGACTGGGCGAATGTCCTTCGTTAAAAGTTGTCGTGGGGTTGGTGTGGGTGCACTCGTCATTGAGGTAGTGACAGTAGTGGATTGTGTGCGTGTAGTAGAGGCTAGTCTAGTTGATGTTCCTGCTGTTTCAGTGACGGTCGTCCCAGGTTCCTGGAAAGTTACGCGCCTATGTCTGCGTAGGGCGTCTCCTACCTCTTCGTCCGATGCTGCGCCGTACGGCCTAAAGACCCGGTCCTTGGCCTGGCGATGTAGTGAGTGTCTGGCTGGGACTGTCGCTTGCGTGGTGCTAAGGCGTATCGTCTCAGAGAGGGTGGTGGCAGCGGTACTAGGGTGTACTAGTTCAGTGATAGTTACTGTGGATGGTCCTGGTTGGGCAGTAGTACCAAACTGGATGGTTGAACTACCTCGTGCTGATGTAACTTGTTTCCGTAACGTGGTCCGTCCAACAAGTGCCTTTCCTCGTTCATCTGTCGATACTCGTGTGCGGGCAGAGGTATCTAAGGTTACCGCGCGAACGATCCCCATTCGGAGTGCCGGTGGTTCGCTGCTTGATTCCGCAAGTGTAAATTCGGTTAGTGAGTCGGAAGTCCCCGGTTACGTAGTAGGCGTCCTAGAACTACTGCTGGACGTCTCCTGTCCTGCTCGACCACGTCGTTCAGCTGAAGAGGGTTCCTGTGATGTCTGGCTAGTTAGTTCGTCGTCTGCTTCGGCTGCTCTCACGTCTACCGTAGTACCTTCACCAGATGTCTCTGACAGGTAACTGGACATTGGTGACCCTGGAGTTTGAGTAAAGGCTGCTTCACGAAAAACGTATTGATGGGGCGACATAGGTCTGTCGGCAGCTGCTGGTGGAGCGCTGTAAGGGCGTATCGTTGGATAGTCCCCACGGTTTGAGTTGACATTTCCATTGGTATTCGCAGCCGTGATGCCATAATATGTTCAGCTGGTCGTGATTGAAATAGCGGATGGTCCTGGGCAGCAAGCATAATTGCATAGCGTAGGTCTCCTGAAGTGTATGGACCAGGTACGACGATTCCACCTGAAGCTCCTCGCGGTGTAGTGGACAGCGTAATATCTGCGGGATAGAAGTGTTGTCCTTCAAGTATGCCTACTCCTACAGTCGGTACGCCGAATGGAACTTCTTCGCTAGTAGCGACTATCCTTTCCATCGTTGTTACTGGCACGGTGTGTCGTCCATATTCTACCTGCGTGTCTCGGCTACCAGGTTCTGGTATGTATGAAAAGGCCTCTTGACTGGTAACCTGTTCCTGCGATATCGGTGGCCAAGAGGGTTCTATTTCTCTATCTGGATCAGTCAGTGGAATCCGATTCCTGACTGTCCTTGGATTCTGCGGCTCGTAGTCGTCCGTCCGATATTCGATGTGTTCCATTGCTGCTTGTTCTGCCTCAATCTCAGCATAAGTCCGGCGATATAAGTTAGGATCGTTAGGGTCACCCATTTCTACACTCTCGGTGTCTGAGCTATCACTGACTGCTGTTCTTACAGTGCGCACTGCTACCTCGTCCACGGGTTCTATTTCAGTAACGAAATCCCTATCAGCGATAATTCTTTGGGTTGGTTCATTTAGACCCCTTTCTAATACAGAAGCGTGTACCTGACCTAACCAGTCCCCTACATTAGGTACTGGATCTAACGCCCTAAAACAAGGTTTTGTCCTATTAATGTGCACGACATGTTCCATGCCTTCCGGGTTGGAATGCATTCTTACACTCATGCATGGCGGAGTGATCCTTAGTATTTTGTACGGTCCACACCAACGAGGCGTAAGCTTTCTAGATGTTCCCGGTGTGGTGTCGTGCCTATAGACCCAAACTAACTCACCTGTTTGGTAGCGAGGTTCGCGGGTTCGCCTATTGTACCTTAGCTGATTTATCTCTTGCGCGGCTCTCATTGACTGGTATGCGCGTTCCCTAATAGAAGCCATCCAACGCTGTGCGTTGGCTCTATACGAGTGAGCTCCAGTATATCCTGTGGCTGCACTATGCGTGTCATATTCTCCGGGGAGCCTAGGGTAGAATCCGTGCATGAGCAAGAATGGTGGATATTTTGTTGCTGTGTGTACTGATGAATTATACGCCATGATGCAAAACGGTAATGATACATCCCATGAGTGATGATCATTTTGTGGTACACTTACCCGTAGTAAATATAATAATGTCCTATTGAATCGCTCAATCTCTCCATTTGCCTGAGGGTGGTAAGCTAAACTCATGTGCCGGAATATATGCATTTCCTGGCACAGGCTTTCAAACATATGTGCGGTGAAAGCACATCCTCTATCGGAATATAGCTCCCTGGGAGCTCCGTACTTGTTGACTACCTCATATAAAAATATGTGTGCAGCCGTGTGTGCATCCTGGTGCCTTATTGCCACTGCTATTGCGAATGTTGTGAATTGGTCAATGACATAGCGGTTACCGGCTTGCGACCGAACTTGAATATCGAGTATGTCTACGAATACACGATACATTGGTTGATTTGCCAACGGAACCCTACCCAATCCGGTGGTTATCCGAGCAATTGGGTCCTTCGCGGATTGGCATAGAGTGCATCGCCTGATCCATTGTTGTGCGTGCTCGGACATACCCTTTCAGTAGTAAAATTGTTTTAATTTTGCTAGTAGTCGATCGCGGCCAGGATGTCCTCCATATAAGGTGTTATGTTCGTGTTTGAGTACCTGTTGTACTAACGTGATTGGGACGCACAATTTGTAATTTATGTCCCCTGGTTGTAACGGATGCATATATAATATTTTCGTGTCTTGAGCTAGCTCGAAGTAATGAGCTCGCATTTCTATTCTTAGTGCGCCCAATTCGGCCTTAGGCCGTGTTTTGTTATATAGATACCACCAAATTGGGCCCAGTTCTGGGTCATTTCTTTGGATGTACGGCAAGAGCCGTACTAGATTAAAATCTGGGAGGGCTGAAAAGAATGGTAGATATATGTTTTCGTGGGTGTCTTGTGCGTCCTCGATCCTAACTGTTGGTAATATTTCAGTTTCATAGTGCATCATTAATTTCATGAGCCTATCAAATTCCTGCTCTGTCGGTAGGGTGGTTGCTCTTAGTCCTACGATTTCTGATTCGGGCCGGTGTGGCCTTTTAGATCCTCGAGCCTGAGGTCCGACTCCAGAACCCGAGATGGTTGTGGTGCGTATTGGCATTGCTGGTGTTCCGCCCGGATCCATCCTGATTGGGATCGCGCTTAGCGTTGCTGCTTGCTGCGTTAGTGTTGCTGGGGGTACTGTAGTTGTCTGCGTGTCGGGAACTAGTTGCGATGGGATTGCCTCGGGGTTTGGCTGTCCTGGGGGAGCTATCGGACTTCCTATTACTGCTGTTGGCGCCCCAGGTGTGAGCGGTGTGACTGTGCGTACGGGATATGGCAGGTGCGATTGATCCCAGGCTGCGCAGGTCGTTGGTGGGCGAGGTCCGGTGGGTCGTCCCCGACCCATCATTAATATTTCATATGTGTCTCCCGTTTCTTCATTTATGTGTGGGTCATACCTAGGATCCCGCGACAACGCGTCAGCATTGCCGTTCTCTTTACCTGGTCTATATAGTATTTCAAATCCCCCGAATTCAAGTAGTAACTCACTGCGCCACTGAGATAAGCGTGAGTTCCTAGGTGGTTTGTCAAATAGCGCCTTGAGCGGCTTGTGGTCAGTTTCTACATGAAATTTGTGCCCTACTAAGTAATGCTTAAAGTGTAGCGCTGCCCATCTAATTGCGAGAGCCTCGGCTTCGATCGCGGGGTATCTGCGTTGATAATCTAGCAAGGCTTTACTTGCGTACGCGATGGGTTTGAGGCCTTGCTTAGTTTTCTGCGATAGCACTGCTCCCATCGCGTATCCGGAAGCGTCTGTTTGCAGGATGAATGGTTGCGTGAAATCAGGGTGTATTAATACGGGTTCATCTAATAGTGCCTGTTTTAATTTCTTAAATGCGTCCTCGCACTTAGGAGTCCACTTAAATACCGCATCCTTGCGCTTTAGTTCGTTTAGTGGTTCACATATATCTGAGTAGTTTGGTATGAATTTGTGATAGTAACCTACTAGTCCCAGAAAACTTTGAAGCTGCTTCAAGGTCTCCGGGCGTTTGAATTCTTCTATTGCTATTGCCTTTTCTGGGTCTGGTTTTACGCCTTCTGTACTAATTATGTGTCCTAAATACTTTAGACTACCTCTGCCAAAGTGGCATTTGGATGGTTTTAATTTTAAGTTTGCTCTGCGAAAACGGTCGAAAACCCGGATTAGATCAGCTAAGTGATCTTCGAACGTTGGCGAGAATACTAATATGTCGTCTATATAGATTAAGCATTTTTCCCACTCTAACCCCTTTAAAATCATGGACATGCAACGTTGAAAAGCCCCCGGAGATGAATTTAATCCAAACGGTAAGACGTTGTATTCGTATTGCCCATGAACCGTTACGAAAGATGTTTTGTCCTTAGTTTCTGGGTCTAATTCTAGTTGCCAGAAACCCTTATTTAGGTCTAAGCTAGACATTAATTTAGTATTCCTAAGGCATCCCAAAATATCATCTATTCTAGGTAGTGGATATGCATCCTGTTCTGCTACTGTGTTTACCTTCCGAAAGTCCACACAGAGTCGGAGTGAGCCGTCACTCTTGGTTACGTACACTATTGGTGATCCCCAAGGTGAACTCGATGGTGATATTAGTCCCGCATCTAGCATACTGTTTAGTTCCTCTCTAAGCGGTTCGCGTA
>JASANE010019032.1:0-13566 GCA_030248225.1 Trileptium ribeirensis
CAAAATATTAACGTAAACCACACGGTCTATACTTTCCTGCAGAATGTCCGCTGGTGCGAGGCGACCCTTGTACGTGACCAGCCCTATCCGACGTATCCCAATCCAATTTTGGGTGTAGTTGTCCTAAAGTATCCGTGGCAGGGTCGGAACGACCCTGTTACACATTATTATTATTGATCTCTTATTAAGAATTCTTACCGATTCTGCAAGTTCTCGCTGGTGCATAATAGATGAAGTTACGTAAACATTCGCAAACGCCACTTTGTGTTCGGAGTGCGTTTTTATTTTCGTTAAGGCTAGAGTTAATGCTTGTCGCGCGTTGCTGCAATTTGCAATAGCCGTTCGACGGAATACACGTAGCGTTGTTATTACATGTTGAACCGATTCGACCAAAGTTGCGGTGATGATGATCGGATGCAGCGTTATTGAGCGGTGTTCCAAACGGATCCACTGAAAATACAAATCTCGTACCTAGCTAAAATTGTATAACCTGAGTGATATCTTATACCTACACGGTAAATATGAGTTCAAAACTTTATTAGGAACAACATTTCCTAGTAGTACTGTGTGCTAATTTTTGTATCAACAGTACGACATATGCGTTTGGTAAATGATCGGAGTCGATTTCTAATCACAAAATCGGTTAAAAGTCTCAAACGATTTTCTGACTTGAGCATTAAAAATTTTGTACGATTGTCTTGAATATGTAGGAATCTAAATTGCATCATGTTTTTCCTCCTATAGCAGAGATATTATTGACGAATTATAGGGAATATATACCAAATATTTTGGAAAGTATGCGCTTAAGTTTAGATTAGACCCTGTATACTATATTTAAGGAATCTCTTCCTTTGCAGACTTTCTGCAAAACTGAGTCCAAAAATTTAACACTGTGATGGTAAAATATTTGGCATTCAAATATATAACTGCAGCATGAGTTTCTTGCAGAATTTATATTCGGCTGTACGAACTGTTGCAAAAAGTACAACCTATGTTCTATGTAGCGATCACAGCTATTGTAGAATTTTGTTTTAGAATATGTTTTTTTTCGAGATTAGCCTGCGGCGCTAAATATTTTGGTCGATAAGTCAATGAATCTGTATACAAAAAAAAATACGGCATACAAGACCATGCAAGGATTGATTAGAAATAAATTTAGAATATTAATTATTGCGTAAATGTATTAGGCCCGTCGGCACTGGGGTATTAATAGTGGCAAAATCTTTAGAAATCAAGAAGCCTAACGACACATCAAGCTGGATATATTTGTGAACATCTAGCACGAAATTAAATGTTGCATAAGATGTGTACGTTGAGATTACCAAAAGCGAATACGATGGAAGAATGTATATGCCACTTCCGAGCACTCTAATGAAATCTTGTGTTTGATGACATAATAAGAACCCCAAGTTAGTGGGGTGTAGCTCGGAACGCTGTGCCCCTGTTTCGTGAGGGTATGTCGGACCCACGCAGTTGGATAACTGTAATCGGTAAAACCGTACGATACACCATCCTCAAAAACAAAATTTGGGAGGGGGTCGGGCGTACTCTTGCAAAACTATGGGGGTCTGAGTATGCAGACTACACAGAAATTAGACGTGTATAGCCGAAAAAGTCCGTGTCACCAAACATGGCTTAACATAACACTGCTGGGACGTGATACGTTCTTCCTTTACGCACTCTTGCAAAACGTATATAAATGCTGGAATTTAGTTCTAATTTAACTTAAATAGTTAATGCTCTAAACAATTTTAGAATCGAATTGTATATTTACCGACAAAAAGACCAGTCAAGTAAAATACTTTTGTACTAAATGGCCAAAACAGCTCGGGCAAGTGGGATTATCAGATACATAGAGTTTCTGTTAACAATGTTATGGTTTATACAAATACAGAGTTAATTCTGTTCAAACGATTAAAATGATCGTCGAAGTTAATGGTATCGTTTTAGTTTATACTTATTTCTCTGGAATCTAGCTAGACAAAACCAGTCCTTATTTTATTTGACGCGGTCCGTTGTAACTTTTCTCATTGTTTCGTTCAAATAAGCGTTACTTTCTGGTTTGTCAGCCAAACAGAGTAGAACCAACAGATATTATGCTCAATTATGTATATATGCACAGGTACAAATGTAAAGGTTATTTTATACGCCATAACCGTATTGTAACACGTTCATGTACAACTATGCCATGTCTTTTTCGCTAATGCATGTACGTTTCGCGCCGTGGCACCGGCTTAAGCTAATCAAACATTGTACGATACACGAAGTAGCTCGGCCATCAAATGGTCCACATTCGTTGATGTGAGTAGTTTTAAGGGCTTCCAATTTTAATTTGGGTGACTCTTCCAAACGTTGTGTATGGGAATGCCAATGCTTATTGTTATCATAACGATATCTAATAAGGGTGCAAACGCGAAAAGATCTGGGAGGAGGCGGAGCGAATACGCATTTTGAACCATCGACAGGTATCTTTATGTAAATTACCGTGAGTTTACACATACATGCATACTTGACCAACGTGTTAGATTTCTGCGGAGTTAAACGCGTGGATGTCAGCCAGACATATATGGAAACCCACATGATTGACCGCGTTGGCAGATTTCTCGAGAAAAGCCAGCCGTATTCCTAAATATTCGTACATGACTGACAAACTTGGAATACTGAAGAACTAAGTACACTCCTATTTTCGTCGATAAAAATCGAAGATTTAACAGAAATTACACCTAATATCGATAAAGCTGGTGTAAAATAGCCATTTTACACGGATAATCTATAAAATTGTAATCCAAATATTCTAAATAATAAAGTTTCAGCGTGACATTGATTTTGTAATAAAAAAGAATTCTTACATGACATTTTAGCTGTCGGAAGTTTTCGCGGTGGATCGATTGCGAACATAATTGGTGGTAGTGGTGGATTAGCTTGTGCAGATACGTCGCAAATACCCATTATCAATGTGGAAGCAAAAATTATCAACCAAGGAAGACCGCTTGGAATTTTACTTGAACAAAACGCTATTGGAGCCATAATTTCTTTACCGAACCTATATTAAACTAAATTGCCGAATTAATAAATAAAATTAGGAGGGAAATCGATGCAAAAAATTGTCAAAACCATCAACATTAAATGAACTTGCGCAACAATGTGTGAATACAGTAAATTATTATATACAAAATATAACTGGAAGGTAATAATTAGAGTTATCATCACAACTGGACGTTATAAATGAAACATATAGCTGAACTGTATCTTTACAATGTTTTACACCAATTTGAATAATAATGTTTTAAAATTAAAGGCAAAAACCATTTTGTGCGTTACACTAGCTTTAATTCAAACTTTATTGCCGGTAAACTACCAGAAAGTTTTGCATGGAGATGCACTGAAGCGCCTAGTGGAGGGAGGCATAGCTTATACGTGTCATTCTAACATAACTGCGAAATTCACTTTTCTGTTATATTTCAGCGGGGCACAGATGGTGCACGGGGGGCACGCTATGTTGGCTGCGTCTTTCCCGGCAGTTGCGCATTGTATCATTTAAACAATGTTGCGCATTTGCGCAATATGACAACCGGTATTCAACATCATCGAATAGGACTGCGTTTGCTGCGAGCTTAAAAAAAGTAGGACTTAATTCTTTCCAGCGCACTATGGTTTGATTCAAGTTCTTAAGCTTTCGGCGGTTAAGAGGTCCGATTGACGACAAATTTTCAAGTATAAGTAGCTAATGTCTTTGTATTGTCGTGCTTGATATCTCTGACGATTTTCGCAATTAGACCTACATACATCCTTCGTCATCATCATTACAGCCAGATATATATTATTATTATTGCATCAAAAGCTAGGCAATAAAGTGTCCTAATCGGCTACTCTGGCCAAAATTGTTGTAAATTTTAATATACTGTAAGACTTGGCGTTTATGGCATTGTTGTTGACTCATGTGTTCATATTGCATGTATGTGCATGCATAACATTATTGGCGGACTTACACTGCTCACCGCACAAATATCCATTATTTTGCTACGAAATAGGGCTGCAAAACAGATCACTAGCCAAAATATCACAATCAGCGCTACAGCTGTTGCCACCTGTGTCAAGGCAATAAATATACCGCCTTGGTTTTCGTACAGAGTACAACAGTGAAAGTTTTAATTATATTCAATGTGTATTTGATCACCCGTTGCTCTTTAAACTAATGAATGTTCCTTCTTGAATTGGTTTGCCGCTGCTGCTAAACCCAAAGGTCCCAGGGCACCATCCGGATATTCCAGATTGATAATAATATCCTTTTATATACTAAGCGCCTCCAGTGGCAAGATTCCAAATACCATCCAAAATACTATAAAATATGTATATTATAAAATCGCTCAAAATATCAAAATACAAAAATGGGTCACCACGAGCAATCTAGGTCTCAAAACAATGGATCGCAAAAAGTTGAATATTTGATTACGTGATTAGATACATTGCAATAAATAGCTAATATAAACTTGTATAAATCATAATCACCCATAGTTGCAATGCAAATGGACCGTTTATTGCAAAGATACAGAAGATAACCGCAAAATTTGGTATAATTGTTGCCTGGAAGTTTGTTTTACAACTTTATTTCTAAAACAAATCACAAATCGGAATGAAGTCAACATCATTAGGCTGCCGAGAATCGACGTACGCTCAGTGAAATCTTGAGCCAAAAAAGATATAAATGTTCCAAAGCGACCAATGATAAAAATAAAATATGCAATAATTTTAGCTCAAAATATTGCTTTTGTCTATCCATTACATCGTTTCGACGACATTGCAAAATATTGGCAATATAGTGTACTGCCTAAAGGTACACAGACTGTAAAAATTGTAATCAAATACCGCCAGCTAATAGAAAGTTTTAGTAACAATAGATGACCCACGTAATTTTGACACAATTTTTTTTCTTTATTATTCATTAGCTAAAGGCAATATTAGCTAAATGTCATGCTTGCGGGTGATATATGAATGTAAAAAATTTTTAGCACATAACTTTTCGATTGCAATTTTTCAACTGCGATTTTCGTGTATATATTTTGGGTCTCTTTGGCTCATTGAAAAACCATTTTGGCCAACCATGCAGCCTAAATAAAGAAACAGCATCATCTGCA
Organism: Trileptium ribeirensis; assembly: GCA_030248225.1. Taxonomy (NCBI): domain Eukaryota; kingdom Metazoa; phylum Nematoda; class Enoplea; order Enoplida; family Thoracostomopsidae; genus Trileptium; species Trileptium ribeirensis. The sequence continues at coordinate 5,136 of JASANE010019032.1, forward strand.
GCTGCATAGCTATATAGAAAGTAAGTTGACAGCTACAAAAAGAGAGCAATGTCACTCATATACTTCGAGCATTTCAGGAGTCATTGCCATTTTCGTGTATTTTGTGTCTCTAGGCCCTTTAGAAATAATCATCTTGGCCCTAATGCTATGCCTAAAGGTTGCAAAGGCTTTATATATAGTTTTATAGAGCACCAATTGCTCTACAAATTGAACATTATTTGGGAGAAATATCTGTACCAGTTGTGGAGATACTACCAAGAATATTTAACCAAGAATGTTTTAACTGATCTTTTTTTGACCCGACTCAAGCCCTTATGATCTTCGTTTACGAACCGAAGGATTTGGAATTCGTTTTTGCGTCTAATTAAAGGGTACAAATAGATATTTTAAACTCTCGAAGGAGCTATCGCGCACAGCGTCGACCGGCCCAGCCAAATTTAGGTTATGCGTATCACTCCAAAAAACCTAGAAACGCGCAGCTTCGAAATTTAGCACTCTCGAAGTGAAAATTCTTCGCTACGCTCGTTTCAGTCGCTACTCTGAATTCTATCGCTAATACGAATGAACGCGAATGCGAAGACGACGTTCAAATAATTAATGCTTGTAATTGCCTAGTGGCTAAATCCAAAGGTGCTAAATGGTGCAAGACCCAACCACCCTGATAATTTGGCAATATATGTATATTTATAACCGTGTGTAAAACAAAGCAGAGCACCGCGTTTACAGATCTAGAGCATTGTCAAACTACAGTAAATATTTGTATGTGCATATTATCTATGTCATATATAATATGCATATATATTCAATTTAGTTTATGTTACTATGTTTAGTAATAGTTTATGCTAAGTTAAAAATCACATATCAATACGGGCACCGCAGAAGCTTACGAGCGACTGCTCAATTGAAAACGTCGATACATTGTTCGAGAGAATACAAAGATGCAGACAGTATTATTGATTTTTGCAGAAAAATACATTTCTTCCAGTGCCGACCTGCGCGCTGAACTCTCAACTCAAACGAAACATTATTGTCTATTCTGCTGTTGTGACTTGCGGATATTGAAGTGTTCAACTTTTAGCGTTATAAAAACGTGAAATGCACAATGATATGCATGCAGATTTTTATTGATGAGTAATCGATAATATTTTGTATAAAATCATTGCTTTTTTACATAACTTAAGCAATGTTTCGCGTGTGAAACCATGGGAAATCGCAGTACTAGAAAAATTTCAAAACGTTGAATCTAGAATCTAATGTCATGCACTCAAATTTAAACTATAGGATTTTATAAATTCCCTATTCAGTACTATTTAAATAAATTAAGCTTGCTAAATCACGGCAGTCTGTAGGAAGGGCATCGAATCATATTTCTTACAACCACGTTCGTAATATTTATTAAATATCGTCAAAACAAGCTCTTTCTGAAAGCTAAATTCTGCTGTAAAATTATGCACTTTTGGAAATAAAAAATCGTGCATTTTTGTAGATTTAAATTTTATATGAATTTACACAGCGATGAGTAGTAAAATACAAATAAAAGTGATAGTGCTAATTGAACATGTGTGAGCAAAGCAGGGGAAATTATGAAAATTTATTTTTTGTTTTTTTTGTCATTCATATCTCGTAGTCGGGTGGATGGATTTCGATAAAATTTTTTGTTCGATAGCAAAAGTGATGAGAATGTGCCTTTTAGTTGAACTCGAATAGCTCCGAACCAATTTTTTGGGTGAAAATAGCAAAGAAAAGATTTTAAGGATTGTTTGCCAAATTTGGCCAAACGGGTTGCAGTCTTTCGCAGCTCATATCTCGCGACACAATGTTCGCGTCGAAAACCCGAGACTGGAATCAGCTTGGCGACTTCTATGAGTTTGCCGCACACGACTTCTTTGTGGGACCACTCCCTGGGCCGCTTACGGGCCTGAATATAGCTCGTCGACACTTTGCCATAGATATAGATTTTTCAAATTTCGGCATGTGGATGCTTGTTTTACCTCAAAACGAATGTCTATTAGGTTATCAAGCACGCTGTATACGATGGTTTTGCTACTTACTGTCCACCTTGACTATATTATACCTTTTAATAGGATTTCAAGGGTTTTATAGTCGACGTATACGATTTCCAAAATGCAATGAATTTCAATTGATTGGTTATTTATTGCTTGCAGTACATTAAGAGTGGTTTATATTAACAGAGTTTTCGGTACGCTGAATACAGTGGTTTTGTTATCTAGAGTCCAGCGAGAATATTTCATACCTTTTCAGATGGTTTCGTTGGGGCTAGCGTCAATGAACTCGATTTCCAGAATATAGTCTGTCTGCAGTATCTTTGTTATTTATTGCGTAAAAGGGTATGAAGAATGATCTATGTATTGGTTTTCCGCTACGCTGGATACGATAGTTTGATTATCTAGCAAGAATCTTACCGCGTTATCAGTGGATTTCGATGTGTTTAGGGTCGACGAGGTTTCCAGGTTTTTAATGAGTTCACGGTTACAGAGGTTTTAGTGTTGTAGATACATCAAACATAAAGCCTGTTATGAGGCGAGTGTACAAAATTACCACTTGATGAAACACGCTAGCTTCGGTTCAGCGTCGCTTAAAAGTTACTAGTGGTATAAGGGAATTTAGATAGTTAAACCAAGAGTGTGCAAGGGAACAATGTGTTACCAACACTCTAATGTTAACCCGTGTTTGATGACGCAGCGTTTTCAGCCTTGCCCCATCAAACCTGTGAAATCGAACCCTCACCCACATTTATGAGGTATTAGCTCGGACCCCGCCAACCAACCGCAAAACTGTGGGGCTTTTGACTAGCACCCCACAACAAGTGGAGTGGGGGTCTGAGCTACGCTTCCACAAACCGTGGGGAGGTATTAGCTATCCTTTAGCCATCTCCAGAAGCGAGTGAGTTAGCCTGAAAACGCAGTGTTATCAAAGATGGGTTAGTACAAGGGCGCTGGGAAATGACATACATACTGTTTTTTGTGCACTTTTGTTTAAGACAATAGTAGATAGAAGCTTAAACAAAAGATTGTTCATACATTACCAAATGAACTGAAATAATACTGCCGACCACCTTTGTAAAATTGTCTGTGTTGCAGCAGTATATTTTTAAATTAAATATATAGAATTAATCTTGAAAGTATACGGATCAATTAAAGCATCTAGAGTTGAACTGATTTACGTTGTGTATATGTTACAAATTCCTTCATTTTTAGCAAAAATACTGTATACATCAAGGCAAGGATTACCGCACGCTTAAAAGTGAAATGAAATGTAAAAAATTTTAGCAATTTTGAAGCTTATAATTTTTTTGTTCGATTTTAGCCATTTTGGAGATAAATTGTGAGCTTGGCCATTATTTTGACAGCTAATACAGTGCATAAATTAAAACAATGCGTTCCGAGAATATCGTTCAACTTTGATTTAAATGAGTTTTTCTTGAACCGCAATTTTATTTGATTAAAATTGGTTTTTTAAAGACCGTGGTATATGCCGCATTCGAAAGTGTTATATATAAGGAACCACTATGATAAATCGAACAAGCAAAAAACCGCGAAAACTACGATAGCTCCAAGTCCTTGTTGAGTTTTACATTAAGACGACATATGTCTATTTTATTTAGTGAAACGGAGTAATACTTTACATTTTTGTACATTTAGCAGTGCTGCGCCGTTCTGTGGTTAGGTTTCCTATTTACAATATTGTAACTTGCAGCACCAGCGAGTGGCATAATGGATTACATTATGCTACGTCGTTAGTCTCGCAGATTGCATTAACATCGGTTACTTTTTTAGCGGAAAATAGCGTGCCATAAAACTTGTTTATATTTTCTACGTTTAAAGCTACGCGTCTGTAACTGCGGTATTATGCATATATTTTCAACTTCTATGGGTTAATGGTCAAATAACCACCATGCTTTAGGATAATATATAGTTCGTTTTTTGCTGTTATAGTTTGTAGCTAACCTATATGTGATTCGATTTAGCTCAAATTGTCGCCATAGATGTGAACTTAGGTACCTTGCTCTGGAAGTACTATCGCTGACATATGCAATCACACGAAGAAAAACACCGAAAGTGTCCTTAAATGGGTGTACCACAACTAAGCAAATTTTGTTGAGAGTTTTCGGTTGCAGCAAGTAAACGTATTGTGATGATCAAGGGCGGATATATAAAATGGGAGGGGGCTAACGCATAAATTTTTTGGGCCAAGATGTAAAACCACCATTTTTGTTTCTTATAAATACACTTACTTCTAAGGATCAGAGTGATTGGGAGATAAATCAGACTCTAGAATTTCGCTCTCCGGGCCTCAAATACTATGAACTTCGGCTTGGTGTGGCTAACAAGTGATCTAACTTGGAGGTTCACCTCATCTTACCGGCGAGGTATGCCAGACAATGACAGTAACAATCTAAGTTAAATTAGGGAAATTTACAGTTTTGTACACCAGCCGCACCACTTCGGAGAGCTAGATCTAATCAGCTTAATCATTTCCTAGGTTAATGAGCAACTCATATTTACGAGAAACCTAAGCCTTAGCCTAAGCTGGTAACGCAGTTTTTTATTGATTTTGACACCATTCGAATAAGTTCGTCAATGCAGTTTTTATAGTTTGCGAAGTTATATATCTACTACGAAATTTTATTTAATTTTCTGTATTAAGAGTAACCAAAAAAACCTAGATATTTTCTCACAAATATGGTTCTAATAGAGATTTTTTACCAATTTGAACAGCTGAATCGGACTGCATCAAAATGAACGGCGTTTCTTCATCACTTTAGGCGCCGGGTAAATTACAGGACATATTATTATTACAAAATAGAATATGTTAAAAACTGATACGATTGGGCTCTTGTGTTCACAATTATTAGGCACATGATGCAGCGTGACTTCATCAATGCTCCACTGCAGATTTATTGCCGTCGCCATAAAAATATTAAATTAAAGTAAGTAAAATTTTTTAGTGCTACAAACAATCTCAGCGCATCATCTAGTATAGTACGTTTATTACGAATGTTTAAAGAAAAGTGTCCCTCATATCGAAGTAATGTATTACACATATTAAATGTATGTGTTATGGAATTTGGTTTTTGCGTTATTTATATGATCTTTAAAGGAGTGGAATTAAAGTGCAGCTTTGGATTAACTTTAAGTTAATAGGAATCGTAGCACAAATATTTAACTATATTGTTCTCTCCTCCACTGTTTTATTATGATCGCTCCATTTTTACAGCACAAAATTAAGATGCAGCCGAGTGGAACACAATAATTGGGATAAAAGTTGGTGTGGCCAAAATAAAAATAAATTGGGTGTTCAGAACTAAATTTCTTAATTCAGGAGAAAACTGCAGCTTTGTATAAAACAGAAATTACGCAAAATGGAGCAAATAGCATTGCGGTACCGCAAACGTGTGACCATATTTTACAGCGCAGGTGTACTCTTGCTATTATTTATTGATGACCAAAAGTAGCCAGCGAGTTGATGAGCTTCGTGTCTAATAAAGTCGTTGCCGATTTAGCATTCAGATATATTAATTCAAATCAGGGACAATTGAATGAAATGGTCCTAGGCGATTTTTCAGCCACCGACAAAAAGGCCCTTAATTTTGGGATTGGTCATCAAGATTTGAAAACTGTCTAACGGTGTTGGTTCAGTTCCAGAGCTTGAAGAATTGTATCAGCGTTTAGCAAAATCAATTTTTAAAATTACCTAGGTTATACCAGGCGCTAATGACGATTTGAAATGTTTCAAAAACTAAAGAATTAACGAGATTACGTGATGTACCATATTTAGAATGTGTTGCTAGAATTCTTAGAGAACCTCGCAACGCGATCGAATAATAACGGATGTGCAAAAGCACACCCCATGACGTCCATGATGGACTAAGTTAGTCCATCGCGTCACCATGAATATACGTTTTAACAAATTTGTGACTTCATGAAGGAAACTATTAAGATAATTTACTTGTTATTACTAGTAACTCGAGAGCGATGGTGAAACGGAGCAAGCGTGGTTTCATTTTTAATTTATCAGTTTGTTTAATCACCCTAACACATATTGAACCCTGAACTCATTGAAAATCCTAAAAACTCGTCGACCATAAATTAATCGAAAACAATTCAGAGAACGTATCATGTATTTGCGCTGGTCTCTATGTAACCACACCATCGTAATCAGCCTACCGGAAAACATATATAGACAATTCTTGAAGACCTGTATGCCATAAGTAAACAAATGTGAAGACAGACTATATTGTGGAAACTGGGTTTATTGACCCTAAACACATTAAAACCATATGAAAAGGCACGAAATATGAACACTTAGATTTTAGATAACCAAATAACTGTATTCAGCATTCCAAAAACCTCTGTAGTTGGCTATTTTTGATGCCATGTACAAAACTACTGAAGACCGACTGTATTCTGGAAATCGAGTTCATTGCAATTAAATCAATCTAATGAAAACATCTTAAAAGGCATGCCACTCGTGTTGGGCTCTAGATAACCAAACCATCGAATTCAGCCAACCGAAAAATCTATATAGACTATTCCTGATGCCATGTACGCAATAAGCAACCAAACAACTGCAGACAAACTATCTTCCCGAAGTTCGGTTCATAGACCCTAAACCCATTTAGAACCCCTAAAAAGTATTAAGTATACGTTCTGGGTTCTACATAGCCGAACCATCGAATTAGGCGTTCAGAAAAACCTATATATTCAGAAAAACCTATATATGGACAGTTTTAATACCATGTATGCAAATCATAACCAAACAAATGAAAATCGACTACATATTGAAAATCGAGTTAGTCGACTGTAAATCACTCAAAACCCCATGAAAAGCTATTATATAGTCAAGTTAGTTTAGATAGCAAAGCCATCGCATCGAGCGCCTAATAGACACTCATTGTAAAGTAAAAACGCGCAATAATATTCTGAAAATTGAATAATTTGGGATTTCTGGGAAAGGGTAGAAGAATCATATTCGGACCCACCGGAGACCAGGTAATGGTAAATTCGGAGCTGATTCTGCACAGTGGTCCCGGTTTCTTGATGCGAAGCCTGTGTCCCGAGATAAGAGCTGTGAAACGCAGTTATCTCTATGGTCAGATTCGGCAGAAGCCCTTAAAAACCTGTTTTTTGTCATTATTGCCAGGGTTAGGAGCTGTTCGCATTCGACTAAAGAGCACATCCTCAACGCTTTTACTGTCGAATAAAAAGATTTACCGAAATCCATACTTCCTAACATATCTTATAAATGACAAAAACAGACAAAAGAAGTAAATTTTCACCATTTTTCCCCAATCGGCCCCAGTGGAAACTCCGCTCGCTTAGCTCGATCCGATTCAACTATTTCAGTGGTACTTAGTTATAAAATGAAATTTTTTCACTGTCTTAAAATGTAGGAAAACATAGTTTTTGCGTATTAGTTAAAAGACAGCTCATTTTGTTCACCACTATCCAACAGAATTGTGGTATTTAATATCGAGAATTTAGTCTGCAGGCTCGGCTCGGTATGTTTTGGTTTTAGAGCCGAGCCTAATGTATCTGGAAAAGCTGTGGCCGGCTCTTAAAAGGTCTTTTCTAAAACAACAAACGTAATTGTAAATGCTGATGTATAGTGCAACAATCATTCAATAGCAAGATCAGCCGAGATAACATCCGCCTCTTAAAAGTTCCAAAAGGGACTACTATATATGTCACAGTGGCGTAGCCAGAGAGGGATGTCAGGACAGCCATGCCCACCTGTACCGACAAATTTCCTCCGTTCGTCGAAACGTATTGCGCATTGTGTGCAGTGAAAGCGCTAGGAGCCGGAGCTCACCGATGGGCCCCTCGCATTTTTCAATATTTACAATCACTTCGAGCAAATTGGAGTTCGAATTTGATTCTAAGAGACGCACGGGCATCACTTTCAACGTTTGACAGGCAGAGACCCGTCTTACCTGTGTTGGCTTACCTGATGTTTTTATGTCAATAAAGAGTCATTTCTTTAAGCTTTTCCGTTTAAAAAATAAAATTAGTGAGGAAATACATAAACACAAACGCTTAGGCAATATTGCGTAGCCTAAGGCCTAAGCGAAGTGATGGGCCATTTGTTTTGTATCGGCGCAGCCCTGGTGGAGGTGTTACCTCCTTTCTCCTATCTTATGAGCACATATGATATAGGTCGTTTGTATATTTATGTTTTATGCCTGGACACAGAAACATTTATTATTGGGAGCTTAAATACCTGACGCAAGAATAAAATCCTATCGGAAAACACGAGCCGTGCAAGCCAGGCATGCCAGCCAGGAAGAAAAGAGTCGAGCCAGAGCCTAAGTTCTGTCTGTTGAAGCCGAGCAGAGCCGGTCATTGTTCAAGACTAACCGATTCTAGCCAGAGACAAAAAATGTGGGTATTTCTCATCTCTAGTGTATAAG